>MNCI01025588.1:1255810-1268029 GCA_015680685.1 Gnetum montanum
CAAGCAGCCGATTCCTTGACTAGCCGTACACATCCGTAGACGCTAGTAATCAAGTCGTACTTGAACGCACTAGGAAAGCAGTAAATGAAAGCAATAAATGAAACCACGTGCTGCAAGGTTTATCCGATCAAGTTCGTCTTTATTGCCGTACACAACTTGGGTTCAGGTTTACAAGTTGCTCGAATAAAGAGCCGTTCACTCTAGGGCCACTCTAGGTTTACAAGTTCAGCTTGTGCCTTGGAAAACATAGAAAATGAGTGGTAGGAATTGAAGTTGTTTCCCAGGGCACTCTTAAAGGAAGCAGAGAGTTGGTACTGGTCCTTAGAACTAGAAACCATTAGGAGGTGGAGTACGATGTTAGAACTCTTCAACGATAAATATCAAATGTACTCTAGAGTGTCTAACTTGCGTAAGTAGATCCAAAAATGGAAGCAAGGTACTCATGAACCCTTGGATGTTGCCATGGGCCACTACTATGCATTGTTACATCGTTGCCTGGGCCATGGTTACGCACAACGGGATCAACTTTGCCATCTCGTAGATGGGCTAAGGTATGAACCCTGGATAACCCTTGGGACTTATGCCCAAGGGAGATTATCAGAACTTAGATCCCATGAGGTTCATTGATTGTTGGAGCAAGTAGCCAAAGAAGAAGGGGAGCTACGAAAAAGAGAGAGTGTGGAAGAATATAACCATGATCCTTCCCTTTGAAAGAAGGGAGTAAGATTTTGCGATGAAGAGGATGAGTCACCACTCGAAGAGTTGGTGAATAGGAAAATCTTGTCACTTTAGAAATTAACAACAGAAGTATTGGCTAAGGTAGATGAAATATGGAGCTCCTTAGATAGTAAAATTGAAACTGTCCTGAAGATTGTAGAGGAGTCTAAGAAGGAATGAAGTGGTGACAAAGATAAGAAAAAGCAGAGAGATTCAGGCCTTGTATGTGACAAGGGTAAGGGGAAAATGATTATCTCCAATTAGGTCGTGGATTTGGATATAAACAATGATGGTGGATGTGAGATCTACGAATATGACCATCCCAAGGGATGTTGTCCAATCATCTCACATCTACAAGAGTCTGGTGTGTATGCACTCAACCCGAGACTCAATAGATGGCAGACACCCCGAAGGTTACCTTATCTCCAAGGTAACCCAAGATAGTTCCACCAACCGTTAATGTACTATCCAAGTGGAACTCCACCATAACCCATCAGACAACATCAGCAGTGGCAATACCCACAGTCATGGGGGATGCCACCTCCTAAACATCAATACCCTTACCGGCAACCCGATCCTTATGGCTACTACGTGCAGCAGCCGATTTCTCCAAGTGACTCTATGGGTTACACAACTCCACAATGTCACTACTCAGTTCGGGAATGTTATCAGACTTCCCCTCTTGGAAGGGACACTCCACATGTATACCATCCTCCAAATCCATCCGCAGCTCTCAAGTCAGTAGCTCCACCACCAACCGCACCAACAATGCTAAGGGTATTTCCCACTCAACCGCAACAACCCAATGTTACAAGGGCTTTCAATCCTCAATTCTCAGTTGGTCCTAACAATTTTATGCCAAAAATACCTTTCTTCAGAACCAACAATCCAACTAAGCCCTCACCCTCAGAAGCAGTTGAACATCTAAACACCACCGTACAAAATAAAGTTTTGGGACCCCCTCCAAATAAAAAATTGCGCCCAATGCACACTGTTATGTTAACACATACCGTAACTGACTGGATTAAGGTAGGCCACCTTCCCAAGAAATTATCTGATCCTGAAGCCCCCTAATTTATCTTCAGGTTGCTGGGAATGAACCTCATAAGCCTCTTCTTGACTTAGGCTCTGAAGTCAATTTAATCTCACAAGAATTGTATATAACCTAGAACCTACCTCCACTCAAGAAGAGCAATATTCGCTTAGAGTTGGCTGCCAATTCATCACTATTCCTTTGGGATAGGTTGAGGACATTGTCACCATCGTGGGTGGTTGGTCATACCCAGCTGATTTCCTGGTGATCCAAATAAACAATGACAAAGGGGATTTCCCAATAATAATGGGAAGGGCATGGCTGAGTACAATTGATGCACGCCTAGAAATCCGTAATCTTTCCCTAGAAATATCCAAGAAAAATACTTTTGGGAAGATTGAGAGGAAGAGAGTTCCATGCATCGCATATAGTGACATAGGGTGCCATTGCGTGTAGAAATCATGGGTGATGCGAAGTTTAACATTGCCTGCATGCAATCGGTGTGCACAAGACATTGACATACAAAAGTGCCTATATGCAGCAGCCACACAACAAGAAAACACCCAGTGGTTGATGGCTAATCATGGGAGCAACTCGATAACATGCATGGAACTAACTGAGGGGATAACTAGTGCTTACATTGAAAGCACAGATGTACTAGAGCAAGTTCATTGCCAACTTCCAGCCCTTAACTTCAAAAACATTAATTGGGGGAAGTTGAAGATTCCTATGGAATTTAGACAAGAGCCCCTAGACCTAAAACCATTGCTCACCAGTTTGGAATACATGACCCTTGAAAACGGAAAACTGGTAATTATCAACGCAAAACTTGTCCCCAAGCAAAAAGAAAGCCTATTGAAAGTAATCAATAAATGGTCAAAAGCTTTTGCCTGGTCATACCCCGAGCTAACTAGAATAGACCCTAGGATATGCTAGCATAGGTTTTACATGGATCCCTCCATGAAGCCTCGGAAGCAACCACAGAGGTGATTGAACCCAAAATTGAAACAAGTAGTGAAAGAAGAGATAGAACAACTCCTCAAGGCCGAGTTCATATATCCCATTGCTGATAGTGAATGGGTTAGTCCTCTAGTAATCGTGCCTAAGAAAGGAGGTAAATTAAGGGTATGTATAGATTTTAGGCTACTGAATATGGCAACATTCAAAGATCATTTTCCATTGTCGTTCGTCGACCAAGTCTTGGACACTATAGCGGGGCATCGCTATTATAGTTTTCTGGATGGGTATAGTAGATATAATCAAATATGAATAGCACCAAAAGATCAAGCCAAAACAACGTTCACCAGCCCCTGGGGAATGTTCACATATAAGCAAATGCCATTTGGCTTGTGCAATGCCCCTGCCACATTCCAATGTTTAGTCCTAAGCATATTTCAACAACAGATAGGAAACGGAGTGGAAGTCTTTATGGACGACTTCTCCACTTATGGGACAAGCTTTGATCAAGCCCTAGACTAGTTAGAGAAAGTGCTGAAACGATGTGTTGAAACCAATCTAAAGCTTAACTGGCAGAAAAGCCATTTGATGGTTCAAGAGGGCGTTGTACTGGGGCATAAGATTTCGCAATCAGGAATAGAGGTAGACCTGGAGAAAGTAAAGGTTATCTAAGAAATCACTCGACAACCAGAAATGGTCAAAGATATTTGATCATTCCTTAGACACACTGGCTACTATAGGATATTCATTGAGAACTTCTCCAAGATTGCCAAACCGTTGGTAGAATTAATGAAAAAAGATGCATCCTTCGATTGGACCAGGGAATGTGAATGAGCATTCCAAACTCTAAAACAAAGGCTTGTGGAAAACCCTATTCTACAAGCCCTCGACTAGTCCAGACCATTTCATATAATGACCGATGCATCTAATTATGCCTTAGGAGCCATACTAATACAGTTAGATGAACAAAAATGCCCTTATTACATCCACTGTGTGAGTAAGAGTATTGCTGGTGCACAACTCAACTACACAACTACCGAAAAGGAATTAATGACTGTAGTGTTTGCACTGGAGAAATTTAGGCACTATGTGCTAGGCTACAAAGTGTACATCCATACAGATCATAGTGCAATTTGGTTCTTGATGAACAAGCCAATGGTTAGCCCTCGTATTATACGTTGGTTGGTAATCCTACTGGAGTTCAATTTAACAATAGTAGATCGAAAAGGCACAGAGAATGTAGTTTCTGATCATTTATCTTGGTTGCGTTGGGACAACAAAGAGGGTGAATATGCTGTATCTAATCATTTTCTTGACGAAACCCTCTTTGCCAGTGTAATAAATAACCAACCCATGGGAACAAATTGGTATAGTAGCATTCTTACTTATTTCCTTTCCCAACAAATACAATAGGTGTTGGACTTTAGGAAGAAGCAACAGTTTCTTCATAAAACCATGTACTTTATGGAAATCAAGGGACAACTCTATAAAGTCTGTCCTGATGGCTTGGTTCGATGGTGTGTGCTCGATGAGGATCAATTAAGAGTTCTCCAGGATGCTCATGAAGGTCCCTATGGGGGCCACTATGCAGGGAGATGCACGGCCATTAAGATCCTGCTTGCAGGATATTACTGGCCAACGCTATTTCGGGATGCCCATTAATTTGTCCAATCCTATGAGTGTTGTCAATGGGATGGTGGAATGACTACTAGAATGGAGGGTCTGCAACAATGGATTCAACACTTGGAACCCTTTGATATTTGGGGAATAGATTTTATGGGGCCTATTACATCGATGTCCAATGGGAAAGCTTAAATCATTGTTGCTGTTGACTATTTAACGAAATGGGCTGAAGCAGCTACTGTAACAGATTGCACATCGTCTATAGCTACACAATTTGTACAACAAAAAATCGTAAATAGGTTGCACTCATCTCTGCTAATGGAACACATTTTACGGGNTGTAAATAGGTTGCACTCATCTCTGCTAATGGAACACATTTTACGGGTGCAACCTTTTGTAAGTTGATGCAACGCTTAGGGGTTGAGCATAAATTGACCACACCTTATCACCCCCAAGCTAATGGCCAAGCCGAGGTCACCAATCGGGAGATTATGAGAATATTAATGAGAATAATTAGCAAATTTAGGCGAGACTGAAGCACGAAACTGAATGATGCTCTCTAGGCGTACCACTCCACTTGGAANGCGAGATTGAAGTACGAAACTGAATGATGCTCTCTAGGCGTACCACTCCACTTGGAAACTCCCTATAGGCTACTCTCCCTATGAGTTAGTGTACGAAAAAATCCCAAAACTTCCAATTCAAACTAAGCTCCATACACTATCCATGGCATGTGACCTCCACCTTGACCTCAATCTAGCATAAAAACAAAGATTGGCATCTCTAAATGTGCTAGACGAGAATCGATTGGTTACCCTATCATCAAACGAGATACATAAGGCACATACCAAACAATGTCATGACTCAAAAATTCGAAAGGTTAAGTACCAACCAGGTGACAAGGTTCTTTTCTGGAACCCGGTGCATGTACCACAATGTACTAAATTTCAAACATTGTGGGAAGGACCCTACATTATCCATACGACCTTTCCCTTAGGAGCCATGAAAATATACAAGACTGAGACCCCTGATAAGAGATTACTAGTGAATGTGTACACCATGAACTTACAATGGGTTGTACACAAGGGGTTGTACACCACCTTATTCTTGGGACCTGCTAACAAACTTAAAATGGGACCTGCTAAGTCACATTAACCATGAACTACACAAGGGGTTGTACACCACCTTATTCTTGGGATTCCATTCCATTCTCTCATCTCCATCCTTCTTTCCATTATTCACCTCATTGGCAGTTGTATCATTAGTGTATATTTTGGTTGATACATTATTTTCTTTTTGGTAAATTCTTGCGGTTAAGGCTTTAACTCTTGTTCCAAATGACATTCCCAGAGCCTATGGACTCTTTGAATGTGGGTTTGTTAGGGCATTAAGGGCATGAGCCTGCTTTGGGGAGGACCCACTGGTATTCCTATTTGGTGCCTCAGTTAAATTCTTTTTCCTAACATTTTTGCAACCTATATTATTTTGTTCATTTCCATCTTGACATCCATTTCATCGACGTTATCGTTGTCTCTTTTTCTCCATCTTTCTTGATTCTTTTTCTTTCTCCATTCTATCGCTACCAGAGGTTCGCTATTAGTCATGGGGGTACGAGGCCCAATTTTTTCAATTTCCTTCTAACCCCTACACCTTTGGTAGTCGCCACTATTATATCTCCAAAATCCGTATCAACCATACCACAACTCAGCCAATGGACCTTTCACCGAAGCAAGGTATCAACTACATTGTGATTCATTTACCCTTGCTAATATAAGACTGTGTTGTGTGTGCAGATGGCTATCATACAACAATGGATTGGATCTGGAGAGAACACTTGGAATGGAGCGATGCTAAAGAAGCTATGCAAGGAGCAAGATCGATGGAGCGCTTATGGATGGACAACAAAAGGTGCAATCTTGGCATTGGCGGAAACAAAACTTCTTTCTCTTTCTCTCTCAGCTACGAAATAAGGCTGATGTCAAATGTAATAAGGTTTTCACTCTTATTGTCATGAACACCAGTTTTGTCTTGTCTTGTAATGATGATCCGTTCACATGTCATCCCATTAGTTCCATTTGAGTCAATAATCCCATACCATCCCAATATTTTGTAAGGAACTCAAGGATGAGTTTTTATTCAGTCATGGGGGTGTGATGGGACGCAATATCACATGGGCCACGATATCGCATATGTGATATCATGGTTGCCGCGATATCTTATCCCATGCGATATCGCTTTATCCCTCGCGATATCACATCCCACGCAATATCGCTTTGTCCCTCGCGATATTGTGCATGCGATATTGCGGTGCGCCACCAAGTTTATAAATAAGAGGTGGCTCTCCCTTTGTTTCTCATCTAGATCTAGACCCTTAGCAAAAATTTGGCAGTTTCACCTCTCTAGAGATAGAATGTTGTCCATGTGCCCACAGTAGGAGCTCCAAAGCGAACGGATCTTTATTTGAGCAAATATTGTACCTGAACACATGTTTTTGTATGGCAATAAAGACAAACTTCTTGGATAAACCTTGTAGTGCTTTGAATAGGCTAAATAGGAATTTATTTATTGTTATTTACTATTTATCATTTAAATGCTTTATTAGTAATTAAATATTTCTCAACCCTTCTCTCCTAGTTAAGTGCCTCAGTATGACTGCTTCGAGCACGTGCGTTACGCTTGGTGATCCCAACAACGATTAGCATTTGGTAACCAAGGTTGCATCGGTTCAGGGTGTGAACGGTAAGTGGGAACAGATGTTGACGCTAGGTTAATTCAAACTTAGTTAGTTAGTTGATTACTCTCTTCACCCTTCACCTTATCAGCATAGGAGATAAAACTGAAAAGACATAAAAATCATATACCTCAGACTTACTTAACCATACACCATGAAAACTACAAGTAAGTCTGGGAAGATAATGAATAATTAACCTTCAGGGTTCCATGAGGCGTGTAGGCACTTGGTCTGTGGAGTTTGACCAGATCATGTGTGTTACGCTCGTATTTGTATGGTTGAGTGTAGGGGTACCTTGCCACTCATCAAGGGGGGATGAATAAATTCCCCAAATTAAAATTTTTTTAGACAAAGCACATTCATCAAGTTTAATGTGGTTCCCCATCTTGAGTAGTTCACACTTGGAGGGTAGTTCACAAGCACACCTCTTGACTTTGTTGCTCTCAAATGTGGTTTGAAGGGTATGACACCCTGAATAAGCTACAAGCTTTGCTCTAGAGTGATTCGACATTATGAATTCACTCAACCTTGTAAGGTCTTGACAAGCTTATAATGTTGTTTCTAGGATTTTGCAACCTTTACAATCTTGAGCTTCACTTTAGAGTGTTGTGTGGCTCTACACCAACTCTCAATCCTGCAAGATCCTGACAAGCTTAGGCAAGATGCCTTCCCACAAGAAGCACATCAACCCCACAAGGCAACAAGGGAGAATAACCATTACAAGGGATGAATGCAACTGAGTTTGTTGATCCTTGTGCTTGAGGTACAACTCACTTTACAATAGACAAAAGATTATACAATGAGGAGTAACAATGATAGTCTAATGATTACATAATGATTGTACAAAAGTTTACATTCTTCCTAATGAGAATGATGTCTTCTTATAGTTACTATGTTTTCAAATTCATCTTGGAACATTTGCAATAGCTAGCTAACGATTATGAAAGAGGTCTTCTTTGTGGCTGAGATGTCTTCCTACATCTAACGTCCATTTTGAAAAGACATATTTATTTAATGAAAGATGTCTTTTTGTAACTAGCCTTGATTGTAGGAAGACGTCTTTGTCTAGTGAAAGACATCTTTGGTTGATGAAAGATGTCTACTTTTTTTTAGATATGTCTTTGCCTATGCTACCTTCAAGTTTGCCAAGACATCTACTATTTCTTGAAGACATCTTTCTTCAACTTTTCTTTACACTTGAATTCTTCATTCCTTTTTCATGTGCTTGATCTTCCGTAAGCCTTCTTATCTTCATTCCACTTTCTTGTTCTATAAACACAACAATCACATAAACATCCATGTACTTCATTTTCCTTAATGTTTTGACATACCAAAAGGTCTACAATCTCCCCCTTTTTGGTAATGTCTAAAACTTAAGAAAATGGATTAGTCTTTATCACAGTATTGCAATACATAAGCTACTTCTCCCCCTTTTTGGACATGACCAAAAAGGATGATGCATATAAACCTATATCTTAAAGATATATCATTTTAGAATAAAAACATATAGCTATGGAGAGCTGTTGCATAACAAGCATAATCATTATCACACAAGTCTCTTCCCCTGTATGGACAACACACAAAACAATCTAAAAACTTGCAAAAATGTTTCATGATTTAAATGTGCGTGACATAATATAATTTTGCAAGAGAACCAGTTGAAGAGTACACATCTCATTAATTTCATAGGGCTGATGAAGTAAAACTAGTTTTTATTAAGAGCAGTTCTCCATCTGTTCACAAGAAGAAGCATAGCTGATCTAAGCCTTTTAGTAACCTATCTACCATGATTCTAGAATCATCCAACATTCTTTTGAAAAGATTAATAATCCAATAGCAAGTTCATGACAATAGGGTTTAAAACATGCATATTCAACTTTTAAGTCTAATAATGCTAACTATATCAAAAGATCAAACACAATCAATCAACTTTTTATCCAAAAGAAGATTCCTAAACTAATATATGATAATCATGTTAAATGCCAAAAATAGCACATGGATATACCTCATATCTTATCAAAAGAGATCATGAACATCTGTTCTAGTACAACACTTGTTCTAGTACATCTCAATTCATATTTGCAATAAGGGCCTTAGGAACTTAACAAGATATGTTCTAAACATATAGAAGATCAGACAATAAATAGTGCTCACAAGTAAGTTTATATAACACATAGACATTAGGAGCCTTCACCATAAAAGTTTATCTTTAGAAAAGGAGTTTATAAATGTCCTCTTTTTCAACATTACTAGATGAATATGCTCTTCCTTCCTCATTTTTAGCTGAGGGTGAGTTAAAATGTTAAGTTTTGCTACTTGAGTGTCTTTAGGTAAAAGCCTCAAAAGACTCCCCCTATATTGATGGCCTTTTGGATTACGTACAAGTTCCCCCTACATCTGTGCAGATTCTAATGCTTCCTTTAGATCCTTTTGGATCAACTTGTTCTTTTCTCATCAAAGTACTATCCCTACAAATCAATGTTAAGATTAAGTGTGGACACTAAAGCCTTCTATTAATAGTACTTTATAATGATTACTTTTGCAATGATACTTTTCTTAGAAGATTCATGAATTACATTGAAGGTACTAGTTGAAATTCTTTAATTATCATATAGCAAAAATCTTCCAAAAGAAAATTGACTTTATGATTTCAAAAAAAACTCATATTTTAAGGCAAAAAGCTTATTAGTTCATGAAATTTATTCAAGGATTTTAAATCACTTGAAACTAATATATAAAAAGATGATTTTTCAATACAAAATTTTAAAATTTTACAAGTATCACAAAATTTCATTCAATTATAAGATCAATCATATCATGCTCACAAGAGATACCATAATTTAAAATATTCTAATAGTATCAAATATCTTCTCTTGTAAGCTCTTATATTAAAAATTGTAGAATACTAAAGATAATATCCCACACATAAACATAATTTAGTCTTTTCAAATTAAATACTAACACAATATTTAGCAAGTAAGGAAATAAAAACTGACTTTGACTTACCTTACTTGCAACTAAGAATTAAGGTGCTTAGAGTGCTAGAGAATGAGATTCCTCTTTTGAGGTTTGTCTTCTTGCACATACTTCTTCAATTTTCAAGGCTTGGCCCCCTTTCACAAATTGGCTAGATAGTGTCTTCTCATTATTAGGTTCCTTCCTCTTGATTCTCCAAACCTTTTGAACGTCCTTGTTCATTTGAGTTGTCAAATTTTCTTGACTCCTCTATGATGTGCTTGTCTATCCTTTTTAACTTATGAAAAATCCTTTTTGGACACATTTGAATAAGACTAAGGAGTCCTATGATATGACCAAGTGTTCATGTGATAATATTTTAAATTGCACTCCCATTGTTTATTCCCAAATTTATGACAACAATAACATCTTACTTTCCTATGGTAGTTAAAGTGATCATACCTAGGAGCTACTGTAGTTTGAGATGTAGTGCCCATTGATTCTTCAATCTTTGGAGTAGCCATAGGTTGAAATGGAGTTGGTGTAGATGATTTGTCTTATGTACAACATCCAAGTCCACTTTTATCATGTAGACTTCTTCCTTATCCTAAGATCATCCAAAGTGACTCTTTCCCTTTGACCAACCTTTCTTTCACAAGTTTTACATATGCAATTTCCACTTTAGCATGATCAGAAGACAAACTTAGTTTTTCATTCTTAGCCCTTATGTTTGAGAGTTCTTTGGTAAGATTGGGAATTGATGAATTTAATAGAGAGATCTCATGATATTTGCTCTTAACTTGCTTATTCAACTCATTGTAAAGATTTTGAAAAGATAATAATTTATTACATAACAAATCAAACCTTTCTTCCTTATGCAGTTCATCATCTAAGGAGCCAACATCATCATATGTAAGGTCCATATAAAGGAGGTGTGAATTTTGATCATCATCATCCACTTATTTTACATTTTTCTTTCCATCATCCCAACTTTTATAGAAGCTGGTTTTCTTCATCTTCTCATCATTTCTGTCCCTCTATTGTAACCTATGATTACTAGGATATTCAGAGGCCACATGTCCTCTTCCACCACATACCCAACATTCTATTGAAGAGGAATCAAAGTTCTTTCCTTACCTTTTTCTTTACCTTTGAATTGATTGGATAATTGTTGATTGAAATTGTTACTTTTTCATGTCATAAGACTTTGCAACCTTCTTAGGAGAAGAGCTATCTTCTCTTCATTGTATACATCTTGTTTAGCAAGTTCCTTTTCCTTAGAGGTTGATTTTAGTACTATGAGTTTTTCCTGAATAGCCTCTTTGCTTATGAGGTTCATTTCATAAGTCATAAGAGCACTTTGAAGCTCTTCAGGTTTTAAAATAGAAAAGTCTCTAATCTCCTCCATGGCCATGACCTTCAGTCTAAATTTTAGTTGGAGAGTTCTAATCATTTTAAATATGACATTGCTTTCAGATAAATCTTTACCAGTACCTCTAATAGCCACAACAAGACCATTTTCTCTAGAGAAATAATCTTTTATTTTTTCTCCTTCTCTCATTTTGAGCTTATCATAATCACTTTGCAAAGCCAAGAGTTTAGATTACTTAACTATTGAAGTTCCCTCATAAGTAGCCTTTAAAGTTACCCAAATTTCTTTGGCCATTTTACAACCAGCTACTCTATTAAATTCAAATTTTTTCAAAGCACAATATAAACAATTTTTTGCTTTAGAATTAAACATGAACATATCTTTTTCTTCTTATGTCCATTTACTCTACGACTTGATGACTTTTGTTATGCTATCAATGGATGTTGTGTAGCCTTCAATGATGGACTCCCAAACTTTGAACTCCATAGATTCAAAGAATCCTTGCATCCTAGCTTTCCAATAGGTGAAGTCAAATCCATCAAACATGGGTGGCTTTATATAAGATGTTCCCTCCATTGTTCATTATTGAAGTTGGTGATGAAAAAGAGTACCAGGACCCGATATCACTTGAGGATTGTTGAACTTAGAAGGGGGGGATGAGTAAGTTCTCCAAATTAAAATTCATTTAGACAAAGAACACATACCAAATTTAATGTGGTTTCCCAACTTGGGTAGTCCACACTCGAAGGGTAGTTCACAAGCACACCTCTAAACTTTGTTGCTCTCAAATGTGGTTTGAAGGATACCACATTTTATACAAGCTCTAAGCTC
>MNCI01025588.1:1277511-1290215 GCA_015680685.1 Gnetum montanum
TGTACACAACTTGCGTTCAGGTACAAAGCTGCTCGAATAAAGATTCGTTCACTTGGGGACTCCTACTGCGGGAACATGGAAAATATTCTATCTCTGGAGTGATCAAACTGCCAGAGTTTCCCTACTTTAAGCCTAGGATGAAAAATGAGGTGAGTGCCGCCTCTTATTTATAGATTTGGTGGCAGACCGCGATATCGCGACAGCCTCGATATCGCGTACGCAATATCGCAGTGCATGCGATATTACGTCTCATCAATAATGATCATACAAAAGCTTGCACTCTTTCCAATGAGAATGATGTCTTCTTATAGCTACTAGGTTTCTAAATTCATCTTGGAACTTATGCAATGGTTGGCTGATGATCATGAAAGACATCTTCTTCATGGCTAAGACATATTTTTGCATCTGGCCTTCATTTTGAGAAGACATATTTTTCTAGTGAAAGATATCTTTCTATATATAACCTTCATTATGAGAAGAAATCTTTGTTTGGTGAAAGACATCTTTATTTGATGAAAGGTGTTTATTGTTTTGTAGATATGTATTTGCCAATTTTACCTTCAATTCTGCTAAGACATCTATTGTTTCTTGGAGATGTCTTTCTTCAATATTTCTTTACACTTGAATTCTTTGTTTCTTGTCATGTGCGTAATCTTTTATAAGCCTTCTTATCTTCATTCCACATTGTTGTCCTACAAACACAACAACCATGCAAAAATCCTTGTACTTCATTTTTCTTAACATTTTAACATACCAAAAGGTCAACAAACACTAGTTTGTAGATGGAGGATTCGCAATCACTTGGTCCTACTTGCTATTGCTACAAGAGTTACTTATGGAGCTCATGCATGCACTCAACGGCAGTAAGACTCTGGCATTGTTTGTTCATGAGTGGGTGGTGGTGGCAACTACTTCTCTTCAATTACCTTGGTAGGCATGTTATCCTTCATCATTTCCACTCATGATGTAGAAGGAGCATGTATGATGGTATCATTGGAATAGTGGACTATTCCTCCTCTTTTGCATAGTTTTCTGATGAGACATGGCAAGGGGAGTGCCTTCCTCTCTCATTTTTTTCTTTAAAATGCTTCTCAATGCCAAGATAAATCAATTGAGGATGGTTGACTAGAAAATTTTCACTTAGAGTGATGCATGCATAAGTAGAGAAGGCTGTAATCTTGTTGGGTCTCACTATTGGATTGACGTGGTATGCTACCATCTTAAAGTATGCATGCTCTGCCATTGTGAGAGCACCAAACTCTTTACGTTCAACTTTTTAGCATTGCTAAACCCACTCCTTCTTGACCTTTGGGTCCACCTACATTGAAAGTTTTGCCAAGGTTGCCCTAGTTTTGAACAACCTAAGGGCCTCAGAAATGGTCTTCACTAAGTATGACCTAGAAATATCTTTGATTTTTATTGTGGCATCATCCTACCTATTATTCCAGAAGAGATATGTTTCTCCCATGTACCATTCTCCACTGGAAGTGATAATGGGCCACATGGAAAAGTCTAGAGTTGAGCTTTAACATCTTTCGGGGCAAAGTCCAAGAAAGATCCAGAGTTTAGTTCAAGGAGAACTATTTTTTGAATCTTCTTAGATCTAATCTTCCTTAAATAAGCCTATGTCAAAATGACCTTAAGGTTCAATCTAGGTTTAAGTGTCTCATCTTGGTGGGACTACTCCATTTTAGCTTCTAGAATCTAATGGATAGATTCCACTTCGGGATCCTGATGAAGAGGTCCTGTTGCATGCATCTTAGTTGCCTACTCTTGGGGCTACTCTTGTTGGCCCCTTCCAGTTCTAGGCTGCTTGTCCCTTGGTTGGGACAGTCCTCCTTTCTATAGGCACTTTGGTCTTAATACCATCTATGATCATAACATGATAAAGGATTAGCATTTAATGTGTAACTTAAAATATTTAGGTACCTTGTCTTTTGGATTAGTTATACATGGCTAAGTTTTGATCATGGTGAATTAGTCATTTTAATATTATTTTATTTGAATGTCTACCAGAGTTCATTGGAAAGGTTTAACTCCCATAAATTAGTGATTTTAATGTTATTTTATTGGTTAAACCTTGTGGGAGTTACAAAATTTTTGAAAAAAATTTTCATCAAAAACCTAAGGTTTGTGGCCCCCATGATGTAGACTTTTCCTCTAGTAGCTGCAAGAATGAAGAATGAAGTGAATCGGACAAGTGGTTTGAAAGTTATGGGCTCTAGAAGGTTTTGGGATTTGAAAAATTGCAAAAACTCCTCTTACATTTGAAGTAAATGGCAAAAAATTTTCAAATTCTTATGTGGCATTTATAGGATTTTATAGCTGCATTGATGGGATCTTGTATATGGGATCGTGTTGATACAAGGGGCTGCATTGACGGGATCCCATTGATGTAGTCAAAGACAAAAATTTTTCTTTTGAAAATTTGCATGAAAATAAAGAGTTTTTACATATAATTGAAGTTCATGGAGATCCAGAAAGGTCATCAACATGAAGAAATACTTGAAGAGGGCTAGATAATTCATAAAATAAGTTTTTATTAGGAGAATGATTGGAGAAAGTTAAAAAAGGAGTGTAAAACTAGATGCAATCGACGTGGATCATGAATGATTTAATTGCAAAAATGCCTAAGCACAAGGAACTTAACTAGCCCAACTATGAGGTATGCAAGTGGGTCCTCCCCATAGCAGGCTCATATCTTTAATGCCCTTGCATGTCCTCAAACCAAGGAGTCCATGGGTCCCATGGATGATTAATGGTTGTGAAAAGTTAAGAACTAAATCCTGTGAGAATCTACCTAAGAATTTTAACACATCAAACTAAGACATTAAGAAAAACATGAAAAATCGGAGGTGAGGTGAGTTATGGAAAGCATAGGTGGGTGAGAAAGAGTGGAATGGAGTCCCATATCATGGTCACATGAAGTCCCTTGTGGATTTTGTGATTAATATGACCTGATAACAATCATCCTTAGTTTGAATCAAAACGAACCAATTTTAGTGACTTCACATTAACACTTGAAGACTAGTCCAAACCCCTCACAACACAAGAGCATTTCCAAAGATTGATCACCATTCCTAAAAGATAAGAAAAGAGAAGCAAGAAGTGAGATGGGCCTTAGTTAGAGTGAAGCTTCAGGAATGGGTAACATGTCTTTCTAGTCCCATAACTAGTGCTTGTAGCCTGTTATTTTGTCTAAGGGATGTGCTTTTAATTCCCATTATTGTTTTTTTTTTGTTTTTGATGGGAACTACTCCATGCAAAAGATTTTGGCTTCCTATTATTGGTTGACAGTGGAATGGTGAAAAATTCATAAGAACACTCATGCATCCAAGAGTGTAGGCAAGTGTAGAGAGCATCAAATCTCCTTGAAGTTACATCCTTGTCTATCTATTTAATCCTTTCCAAGTTTTTAAACTACCAAGATCACAAGTTTGTTATAAGTTTCATTTAAGAAGGAACCACATATTTTCAAAATAAGGAACACCATAGAGTTTTGTGAATGGGTGGATAACATAAACTCACTACCTATTATCATGAAAAAGAAACCATGTCTTAGTCATCAATACCAAAATTCAAAGATAAAATCCAAACATTAGCAATCAAATAACATTATAGGACAAACCACTGTCAAATAATAGCTATAGTTGCACTTAGTCCTAACAACAATAAAGAAAAATAAAATAAACTAAGAAAAACATTAGAGAAACCCAAACCAAATAAAGTAAAATATAGAAGAAATTGTAAAATATTTAAGAAAGAGAAAAATGTACTAAATACTGTGTAAAACAAAAAATGATGTAAAACAAAAAAGTGTAAAAGTAAAAAAGTATAAAAATTAAGAAGTCATTTTAATGGATTAGCATAGCTGACCATCTCCCCCATGACTTAGTTGGAAGGAGGAGATTGAAAAAATTGAGCATGCCTATCCATTTGTTGGTGTTATGAAAACTAGCGCACTTAGGCTCATGGAAAGATTTGATTTATTGCATGTTGATCATCAGTTTCTTGTTTAGGCTTTTAGGTTTGTATATTAACATGGCCTTGGAAGGAAAGGTTTCATAGATAACATAAGGCCCCTCTCACAATGTTTGAAACTTAGTTCATTGGGGTGAGTGTGTGGGATTCTAGTAGAGGACCTTATCTCCTAGTTGAAATTTTACTTTTCTTATTCTAAGGTGATGTTGTTGCTTACTGAATTCCTTATGCACTTTGTTGGATGAGAAGGCTACTAATCGGTTCTTGTCTAGTAAGTTGAGGTTCATCAATCTTTCTTTTTGTACTAGACTTAGGTCAAGGTCAAGGTTACAAGCTGTTGATAGTGCACAAAGCTTAGCTTGAATTGGAAGAGTTGTCAATTTTCCATATACAAGCTCATAGGAAGAGTAGCCAACAGGAAGTGTCCATGTGGAGTGGTAGGTCCAAACGGCATCGTTGAGTTTCATACTCTAATTCTTCCTATATGTACTAACACTTTGTGATAGTATTTTTGTTATTTTGTTATTTTTAACCTCTTCTTGACTATTGGCTTGGGGGTCATAGGATGTTATTTATTTATGTTCAACCCTAAGCATTGCATGAGTTTACAAAAGATAGTGCCTGTAAAATGAGTATCATTATCATAAATAAGTACACATGGCACATCAAACCTATTTACAACATATTGTTATACAAACAAAGTAGTCGTAGAAGATGTGCAATTGGTGATGGCTATAGCTTCTACCCATTTTGTACAATAGTCAACAAAAACTATGATGTACACATTTTCATTTGACATGGGTATGATGGAACCCATGAAGTCAATGCCCCATATGTCGAAAGGTTCTACTAGTTTGATTCATTACTAAGATCCCTCCATATGAATGATCATTTCACCATTGTGTTGGTAGCTTTCATAAGAGTAGATGAACTAGTGAGTGTCCCTGAAAAGTGTTGGCTAATAATATCCTACCATGAGGATCTTAATGGTTGNTTGAAAAGTGTTGGCTAATAATATCCTACCATGAGGATCTTAATGGTTGTGCATCTTCCAACATAGTGGTTCGCACAAGGACCCTCGTGAGCATTTTAGAGAACGTGTAGTTGATTAGCATTAGGGACACACTAATGAACTAGGCCATTGGTTCATACCTTGTAAAGGTGTTCATTAATCTCCATGAAGAATTTTTCCTAGTGAAGAAACTATTATTTTTCCTATGGTCCCACTCTTGTAACATTTCCTAAGTGAGAAGATAGGTGAGAATGTATTTACACCAATCAGATTTAGTGGGCATTTGTTTAGTTATGGCCTTAGCAAAGAGGAGTTCATTAGGAAATTGATCTAACAATGGGCTATCCTCCTCTTTGTCATCCCATTGAAACTAAGATATGTGGTCAGCAATCATGTTCTTGGTTCCCTTTTGATATACCATCTTAAGATTGAATTCTTGCAAGGTCACAAGACATCATATAACATGGGGGCTCACTATTGGTTTATTCATGAGAAATCAAATTGTACTGTGGTCTATGTGCATGAACACCTTGTACCCAAGCACATAGTGCTTGAATTTTTCCAAGGTGAACACTACCATCACCAATTCCTTGTCTATTGTGGTGTAGTCCAGCTATGCATCCACAATGTTTCTACACTCACAGTGGATGTAGTAAGGACATTTTTGATCATACAGCTATGTAAGCATGGCTCCCAAGGCATAATTTGATGCATCTATCATGATGTGGAAAGGTTTGAACTAGTTAGGTGCTTGTAGAATTGGGGTTTCCACAAGTTTCTACTTGAGATGTTGCAATGGATGCTCACATTCCTTGGTCTAGACAAATGAAGCATCCTTCTTTATTAGCTCTACCAATGGTTTAGTGATCTTAGAGAAATTTTTAATGAATTACCAATAGTAGCCCATATATCCAAGGAATGAACTCACATCTTTAACTAATTTTGGTTGTTTGGTAATTCCTTAGATGACCTTATTTTTTCATAGTCCACCTCAATCCCTGTTTTAGAAATTCTATCTCCTAAAACAATGCCTTCCTCAACCATTAGATGACTTTTCTTTTAGTTGAGCCTAAGGTTTATCTCCACACACCTTTTTAGCACTTGATCAAGATAATCTAGGGCTTGCTCAAATGTAGCCTCATAGGTGGAGAAGTCATCCATGAAGACTTCCACCTCACTGCTAATTTGTTGTTGGAAGATGCTCAGGACAAGACGTTGGAATGTAGTTGGAGCATTGCATAACCTAAATGACATATTTTTGTATGCAAAAGTTCTCTAAGAACTTATGAATGTTGTTTTGGGTTAATCCTCTAATTTGATTTGAATTTGGTTATAGCCACTATAGCCATCCAGAAAGCTATAGTAGTAATGCCTAGAAATGGTGTCCAACACCTAGTCCACAAATGGTAATGGAAAGTAATTTTTGTAAGTTGCCATGTTCAATAGCTTGAAATTGATACACAACCTCCATTTACCATCCTTCTTTGGCACTATCACAAGTGGGCTAAATCATTGGCTATTCGCAATGGGATAAATGAACCCCACCTTTAGGAGTTATTCAATCTCCTCTTTCATGATTTGCTTTAGTTTGGGATTCAACTATTGATGTGGCTGCCTCTTTGGCTTGACAGAAGGATCTATCTAGATGCAGTGCTAGCATATCCTAGGATCAATTCCAATGAGTTTAGGATATGACCAAGAAAAGAGTGTTGGCCATCTATTGACCACCTCCAATAGCTTCTTTTTCTGCCAAGAAGCAAGGTTGGCATTTATGATAATTGCTTCCCATTGTTTAGAAAGACATATTCCATTCTTGTTGGTAAAGGTTTCAGCTCAAGGGGCACCTATTTAAAGCTTTCAGAGATCTCCAACTCTTTCTAATTAGTTTAAGGCATCAAATCGTTTCTTGGGAAGGTGACTATTCTTAATCCAATTTGTGATAGCATGGGTTAACATTATGGTATGGACTTTGGAAGGCATTTGGTCTGAAGGGACCTTAACTGAGGTTGCGAAGGATAAGGGAGAAGTAGGATCATTAGTTGTAGGTATATGTAAAGGCTTAGAAGAACTAATAATTCAAAAGAAAGTCATTTTTTTGGGATTTGTTCTTCAAACCACTCAATTGAGGAGTTGGCTGTAAGTTAATAGCCCTTGTGGCATTTATTTGTTGTGTCTAGGTAGGAATTTCATCTTGTATGGATGGAACTAGTGGTAACTGAGTTAAGGGTACAGGTTCAAGTGTAGAAGGATGAGGAGGATAATATGAAAATTAGGATTCCCCTCTTAGATATTGAGCTCTATAATATTCAGGAGGGTAGTAGTGGTACTGAAAAGAGGTGTGACTGGAGGAGTCACATAGAGAAATTGACTATTGAACATAGTACACATAGGGATTTAATTACTAATAAGGGTACTACTGCCTTGGTGGTGGCATGCCCCATGACTATGGGTGCTGCCACTACTAGTATTGCTTATGAGTTTGGGGTGGTGCTCCACTTAGAGAGTAGGCTTGCTATTGGTAGAACTACTTGTAGTTGCCTTGAGGATAAGGCAACCTCCTAGGTTCTTACCTTCTTTCCAATTTAGGATTCAATGTGTACACCCCAAATTCCTACAAGTGAGACATAATTGGACAACATCCCTTAGGATGTTTGTAGTGGTAGATGTCATACCCACCATCATCATTTGTTTTAGATTCCTTAACCTCTTCAACAGTAGTAGCTTTTCGCTTACCCCTTTGGTGGACATGTTTAGCTTCTTTCATTCTCCTTCAGTCATGACCACTACCTTGCTCTTTGGACTCTTCTATGATTCTTAGAGTAGTTTTGAATTTTTTGTCCAAAGAATCCCACATTTTATCTACCTTGGTCACTATTTCAAAAACAGATTTTTTTATCAGCAAGGTTTTACACTGCACCACTTCATCAAGTGGTGGCTCCTCGTTGTCACAGAACCAAACTTTTCTTTTTCAAATGAAAGGGTCATGGTTGTACTCCTTCACACTTTTTTCTTTTTTTACAACTTTCCTTCTTCTTTGGCTAGCTACACAATTAGCCTTTGGATTTGATGGACTCTAAGCTATAAAAGTATCCCTTGGGCATATATTCCAAGAGTTCTCCTTTTTTCTTTTCAAAGTCCATCTATGATATGGTGGAGTTGCTTCATTTAAGAAAAGCCATGGGCTAGGTACCTGTGCAACAAAGACTAATATTTACCCATGGCTGCATCCAAGGATTCATGTGTTTCTTGTATTCATCCTTGGATCTACTTCCTTAGATTAGAAACTTGGGATTACGTTTGAAACTTATCATTGAAAAGTTCAAGCATCATACTTCATTGCCTGATTGATTTCGGTTCTAAAGACTGGTACCAGCTTTTAGCCTCTTTAATGAGTATCCTTGGAAACAACTTTAGCTTTTTCCATTTATTCTTAACATTCAGCATGGCATAAGCATCATGAATGACTTGAAGATGATTTTGTGGATCTAATTTGTATCCCCCTTCGAACTTGGAGATATTGTTCATATCCAACTTTTTAATTTTGCTATCCTTCACATGCCGTGTTGGAATTCTCATGGCCTTTACAATATTCAACGTATTTTTGGTTGTAAGCAAAGGCTCATCATAGTCATAGCTTTTGTGATGGAAATCCTTTCTTGATTGCCCATGCCCTACATCTCTACTAGTTTGACAGGACCTATGATCATCTCTATCCGATTAGTCACTTCCATCATAGTCACATCCTCTGCAGCGTCGGTTAGAGCTAGAGAAGGAAGAAGATGAGGATGTTGAAAGTGAAGAGGGAGGAGAGCTAGCACTAGCACGGTGCCTACTATCCCATCTTCTTTGATCATGACCATGATCATCATGCTTTTTATCATCATGATGCTTGCCCATGTTCCTTCCTTGACTCCCACCTTTGAAGTTTCCATGGTAATGGAACCCATTCTTGTCCCAACTAGGGTTGTTTACAGTGAACTACAAGTGCTGTTTTAGGCCCCTCTCATCAAAGATAAGGGTGGAGGGAGAGTTAGTGAATTGAGAACCTCCAAAATAGTAATCCTCTCCTTATTTCCAGTCCAATAGGAACAAGGGATTTGTGAATTTTTTCTCCTTCAATGCTTCGTATTGCATCTCTTATTTCCAATCATTCTTGCATTGTGCCCTAATGGGATGATAATCTCAATAGTCATGGTCCTACACAACGTGTTCAGCATTAAGCCCATGGATGCACAATGTTGTCCTCCATGTACATCCATCACAACTATTCATCCTTATGCTAGATGAAGGTGAAGTCTGGCACATATGGTTTTGACCCTTCACTTCTTTTTTGATTGGATGTATGATCGAACAATAGCAGAGATTCAACCCTATGGGAAGAAAGACATTTTAGTTGGAAAGAAAAATAGTGTGCTTTTACTACTATTATGATTATTATTTTTAATGATTGCAACTTTTAGGTTCATTATAATGTCATTGAATAATTTCACTAACTCCTTGATAGTAGACGTAGCTAACTAAAATCCTTGGCAATTGTTGAACCCAAAAAATTTGTTTAATTTTAATAAGTATTTTTGTCAAACTTATGAATTTTAATTAATTTTATTCTATATTTCATATAGTTAATTTTTTATTTAACGATTATTTTATTTGTTTATGTAACTTGTAAATATTAGTTTATTATTATTTTATGATTAGTTAATTGGTGTGGTTTAGTTTATTTTAATTTTAGTTTAACTAGTACAATGTATTATTATATATTAANGCCATTTCTGGCAAATTCATGATAACAAGAACGCTAGATTTGGCACCTACACCAAAAATAATAGATTGGTATCAAATTCTTCTATATCCATTTATTATTAAAATACTTATTTTTAAACATCATTACAGGCAATGGCGTGGTGGAAATTGATGTGGATAAGGCGTCAGTGAAGGCCGTGGCAGAGAATTTCATAGATGATAAGGATATTAGGCAAAGCATATGCCAATTGATGCTATTATGCATGTTTTTTTGCTGGATTCTCCATCAGCTCAAATCAAATCTTCTTCTTGGATGAATACATGGAGCATCACATACACCTCTTTTGCGACTTCCTTGAGAATCCATATTAATTTAAAACATTAGAAAGCCAAAATTAAAAGTAGTACCGATTTTAACAAATAGGTATTGGGTTTTGCAATACCCATATATTATTATAATATTTATTTTTAAACCTTGTTGCAGTATAAATAAGGCATTCATTAGGCACCAAAAAAAGGAAGAGAAAAATCGATTATGCATACACATCAAAAGAAAATTCATTTCTTTTGAGAAAATAGGAAAGGAGGAATTGATACCAGTAAATTCCATATCACATTGGAATTAATTATTCTTGAGATTTTTGTTGAAGATTTGTTGAGCCTTATGGAAATTCTTGTAATTCACAATCAAAATTGTTGCATTGTGGAGATAACAAGGCAGAATTGCAATTTAGGCAAGTCTCCTTTGTGATCTTTAATTACTATTTATAGTTTCAATTTGATTTAATTATAAATCTTTATTCTTGAACTTATGATTAGAAGTTAGGATGAAGGTTTATAATTTACGTATGAGTGAGAGGCATAAGTATGGAATTTAATTGGATTCAATTCTAACTATTTATTATCTTGATGATTTCTTTGACTTTTTAACCATTCCTCCATGGGATACGACTTGCGGTTCAATCACAAACGAGGTGACAATCTCTAGAATAATTTTTTTTAAAGGTATCCAGCACCAAATTTTGCCTAGCTCGTCAATTTGGTGCCATTGCGGGGTAGGTCAGCAGAGTTAATCATCATCAAGGGTTCAGTAAGCTTTAATTTTTATTTTATTTGGTTGTTCATGCATTTTATTTTTCTTTTATTTTTTTTTCGAAATGGTTTCTTTTACTTGTTTTTCTTGTTTGAAAAAAATAAAAATAAAGAAAAATCTGAGGAATCAACTCCTCTTATCGTACCACCAGCTAAAACCATTAAAAAAGTTGCAATTAAAGCCACAGCCATTAAATCAATTTGTAAATTTTTAGGAATGGTAGCCCATGAGTGCGTCAACGAAGAGCGTTTATGAAATCAACAAAGCAACCAAAGAAACCTACACAAATTCAACTATCTATAAGCACTCTTAGCCTCTATAAATGTACAAAAGTTAATCAAAATCAAAATCAAGAACAACCAATACGATCAAAATTTGATTATTTTTAGAAGACACAAAATTCCAATGAAAAAATACAACCTAAATTTTCCATAACTGGGAATCCTCTATTTGACATTCCAACATCAACACCACATTGAGGAACCTGGAGAAGATGAATTAATAAAGCTAATTGATCCAATGTATCCCACTACAAATGAATTACATGAAAACCATTCATTAGAAGTCCTAGCTCTTAAATATACCCCTAAACGAGACTCTTTCATCATCGAATAAATTAATAAAAGAATTATATTCAGTCTACAACTTTCACCTTAAAAAATGTAGAGGTCAATAGGACATTCTATTATGAGTTGGGACTATAAAGAATTCAGTAGCATCATGTTTAGAATGTAAGGGAGAAGGACAACTCCTCCTACCTTGAAATAGGTAGGTTTAAACCCAAAATCCAACTAAGGGTGAGCCGTAGACTAATAATTGTCTTACACATAATAAATTTCATTATTTTTTAGAACAATATTCTTTAAGTGCATTGTGCATAAGTTAAGGTGGCTACATAGCTTAGTTTAAGGTAATGTATATTGGTATTTGATTTCTATTAAATACTTACTTGGATGAGTCACTAAGGTGGAAAGGATGTGTTATATTGGACCTTGTTTCTTCGGTAGTGAAAGACATATATCTATATTAAGGCATGTGAGCAACCTTTATAAAATGAAATTGGCACCCATAAGGACCTCATGATTGAAGCCAATCATATATTGAATTTCTTGTAAAAAAATGACAAAAAAATACAAAAAAAGAAAAAATTATGAAAAAAAGAGACCAACAAGATAAGATACAATGCAAGAAATAATTGAAAAAAAAATAAGAAAAATGACCCTACAAGAACCTTACAGTTGGGATGATGCTCTAAGCTTACAATTTCAAGCATCCTACAAGAACCCCCTTCTGTAGGCAGAGTGTTTAAAAGTTAGGCACCAATTATCAATCTACTCTCAATACAACTACCTTAGAACTCGGGTATAACATTGGCAGCGAAGGAGTCACTCATCCATAGTTGGTATCTTAATGGACATCTTCACCTCTAATCATTCCTTCTACTTTGTTATTTAGTTACTTTACTTATTTTTTTTGTACTTTTTAGACTATTTTTTTCTTTTTTTTTGTTTTGCACTTCTCATATTATTGTTTTCTTTTAGTTACCTAATTTTTACCTTTTGATATTCCTTTTTTTTCATTTTTGAGTTATCATCCCATTTTTATTCTACATGGTCATCTCATTTGACTAGTGATAATTTTGTGCATGGGTTTTCTTTGTGTTTCCCATCATGTCTTCCATAGGTGTTAGTGGTTAAGATCCCTACTATGGTAGCTAATGATGGATACTAACACTTGTTCACCCATTGCCTTTGGTTCCCTCTTAGTTTGGATATATAAATCCCAGGGCAATTCTTGCTTTTGGTATATCCTTTGACCATGTTTCCTTTTAATAATTTATCTTTGCTAATTAACCTAAGTATGTTACATACCTTA
>MNCI01025588.1:1302088-1324400 GCA_015680685.1 Gnetum montanum
TTGCTGTGTAAACTATCACGTACGAGACTCCATTTTGGCTAGATAATGGATGTCAACAATTGCATTCAACAGAACCTTCAAAGGAATTGACAATTTTTTATTGAAATACCATGAAGATTCACTTTAAAGATAAAAGAAGCTATTCTAGTCCTATCAAAATACCAAATATTTTCTAAACCCTCTTGACTGTTGAATCGTTCAACGGCGTGACTACATGCAGAGGCACTCTTACAACAATCTCAATAGTGGTTCTTATACATTGCACAATAATAAAATTTACTACTAAAATGCTCTTAAGGCTTTCAAACAAAAGTTCTTCTATGGAAAAATTTTAATAGAAATATTCTATTATGCAACAAGAATAATAAGAGTAATCTAAAAATCCAAAAATTACTTGCCAAGCATGATACTATGTAAACCACTAGCTAAACAATTTAAACAAAATAAAAAATAATAAGCATAACTCACAGGACTATGACAAAGAGGCTAAAATCTTTTCTTTAGCAAATCATCTTACAAGCAATCTTTCACAATTTCTTCTTTACAATGCTCTTCCCAAGACCCAAAGTGTGTCTCCAAGTGAGAACTAGCAGTCCTCCAAAGTGTGTGTTGTTTTTCCCCCTTAACCCCTGAAGCCTTTTTATAGGGTTCAAAGGTAGTTAGATATTCCAAAATATCTTTGCTAACTTTTCTCCCAATTAAGGAAGTTATAACTTGCCCAACAAGTTAGGAGACATTACTTGTCCAACAAGTTAGGAAGTTGTAACTTATACATAAAGTTTAGGAGAAAATCATGCGAACATTGGCATGTGTAAATATTACACATATTGCTTTTGTAAGAAATGGCCTATATAATAATAATTTTTTAAAAAATAAATCCAAGGTCTCCAATTTATTTTAATTATTTTATTTAGGATTTTAATTACTAAATGTCATTAAGCCCTAGTAATTCTCATGAAAGTAATTTAGCAACCACCTTAGTGTAGACGTTGGTGTTAGCGGTTGTATGGTTAATGAAGAAAGCCAGTCCTTGTAAATTTGTATTTTCAATGCGTAAAATTTGCTGCTAGCTTCTTGGCACCATGAGAATGTCTCCAAATGTGAAGGTTGAAGGCCTGGAATTTCCGACAAATAGTTTCAAATTATTCTACCCTACCAGAACCATATATCAACTGCCACTGCGAAAGAAGGCTCTGCCACCGCGTTCGGTAATGTTGCCGTGTGTTCCATAAAAAACTACGGCTATTGTAACTTGTTGTTATGCTGTTTGCCTTGCTTTGTCCTGCCTTCACCTCGAATATCATTGATACATGGATAACAGAAGAAGAAGCAGAAACTGGCCAAGCACAGAAGAGATCGAATTGGTGCACTAACTAAGAAATGTCACTGCTGCGAAGCCAAGTGAAATCAATTGATCGCTTCACCGTTGATGAACTCGCAGGAACATGGATTTTTAGACACTCATCATTGCCACCGGTTTTGCGTATGCATTTAAGAACCTTCAAACGTAGTAGAAGCAGCAGGCCCATTCCCATTGTGGAAGTGGCAACGGTAGCAACAACAACGCTCTGAGATCCTTCTCTGAAACAACAATGCCAATTTTTGGTTCAAAATCTAGAAATATTCGCGCTCACCGTGAAATTTTCGGAGGCTTCTTCGATGCCGTCGTTGCCTACCCTGGACGTGGTGAGGGTTGATTTTTCTATTGAAAAATGGTACAGAAATAGGGTCTTTGGTCTTCGAGTGAATAACAACAGGCCAATGTCGTCATCGGAGATTTTTTTGGTGGCCCTGCTTACTCCGAGGAAGTTGCCCTGGCACGAGAGCCAGGGTTTGGACAAGCCTATGCCCAGCACGATGTTCACTTTGCCAGCATTGCAGTCCTTTTGGAGGCCGCTTGTTGTCAACGATGGTTCTTGCGTTGTGAATCCACTATTTTTGCAACTTCTCGGTGCCAATCCTAGATTGTCCATCGATTTTGCAGATCCCTCTATGGCCAAAATGGATGATGGGATATGCTTACTCCACAGCTGGTTCCTACCTGTTCCTAAGCTGGATTTAGGTGAAGGCTCCAAAGGTGCATTTCACAGAAAAGGTGGCAAAGCTATATCTATTAGAAATGTTACCTTCAGCTTTGGTATTGGTGTTGGCATCGTCAAATAGGAAGGAAACAGAAAGATTGAATGTTTTGTTAAGACAATCAGAGATTAAAATTTGAGATTCATTAATTGTAAAGGATATAATTATACATTTTCCTCTTATGTATCATGGACCAAATGAACCTGATAAACCATCGAATGAGGTATGGGTGAACACTCATGGTAGGGATTTAGTATCTCTACTTTTGCTGTTCCATGAAATGGCCCAATGTGCCAACAGTACTCTTATATATACAATGATGATGTTTATGTGTTTTTGTATTTTAGTAGCATAGTGCATAGTTTGATTTATGTAGAGACATGTAGTTTTATAAATTGAAATGTATGTTTAGTTTTTGGTGTGGTATGCAATTTTTATGCAGTTTGACCTTCCTTAATATCATGTATTCTACACATCATTCATTTTTAGTTATCATGCTTCCATTGTAAAATTACTTGATTCTAGGCATCACCTTGCCCTAGCTAGGGTAGGGTGTTACATTATCCATGAGAAAGAAGGAGAGCTGGTATGCAAGGAGATAGAGCCTGTATGTAGTAGGAGTAAGAAAAAATGCTCTTTAGAGTGGAGAGTTGGGCAAGAGAGATTGGGTGAGCACATTGGATGAGTGCAATTGGGAATTATAGCTCCAATATTAGCTTGTGGTGTTGGTATATGTGTTCTATTCTCTTGTATCATATTAGTGAGTTGAGATCTTAGTCCCAAGTTATAAGAGAAATTTCTATTGGTTGTGTCTTACAATGAGAACAACCATTGTGTGGTTGTAGAGCCTCATTCTATATAATACAATTTGAGTGTGATAGGGTTTTGAATGCTTATGGGTTATGTGAAACATGTTGTAATCTTCTAATAAATTAATTGAAGATAGCTAGTTTTCTTCTTTTCTAGCAAATATTTTTGTCTTTGCATAATATTAGGATTTAGTGCATTAAAGGTGATTTACTTGTGGAGTGAACCTACTCTAGTGTTATTTGTATTAGAGCTTAGTTTTATTGTTTCTTGGGATTTTGGTTGAGGATTTTTTCAAATGCAGATGATGTCCAAGAAGAAATAGTGCAAGCTTTGAATCATGACGTGGTGAGTATGAAGTTTACCTTCTAGATGATGGTTGCTCGATTGGATGAAATCAGTGCAAAGGTGGATAGAAACGCCAATCCTAGCCATATTTTGACACATGGAGATGAAGAGCATGTACATTCAGATGAAGAAGTTTTATAGCTAGGTGGAGATGGAGTAGATGAAGAGGATGAACGATTCAACTATGGAATTGTAGAAAATCATTAGCCAAGGATTCTAATGATTTCTCAAATAAGAACTCCAAGAGCTCCAGCAATGTTCAATACTTCTTCAAGTAAGCTTGACGATGAAGATGAGGCTAGACTTGATAGAGCATTTAGAAATGCTTCAAGACTTCCATATGTAGAGTTAAAAACTTTCAATAGTATAGATGGCACCAATGCTTTTGCAAGATGGTTGAAGGCACTTGAGAAGCATTTTCAATTGGAAGAGGTACCGAATAACTTGAGGGTACTTATTATTGAATCTAGATTAGAAGCTATGACTTCTACTTCATGGGAAAAGGAGTCCTAGTATTATGAAATATAAAATGGTCAACCTATTAGAAATTGGAATTTGATGAAATATAGGTTAAAAAAAAATTTGAATAGTCATGTTAGAGACAAGAAACTAGTATGAAGATGAAATACCTAAGGTAAGGTAACAAGGAAGTCAAAGAATTTTACCTTGAGTTTTGTGATCTATTCCATCAAGCTAAGGTAAACTAGGAGGAATATGCACATGCTTTAATCTTTTTAGGAGGTCTCAAAATCCCATACTAGCTAGAATTGTCCTTTTATTAGCCACAAACACTTGATGGGGCTTATGATTTGATACTTAAAGTAGCAAAGAGATTACAAGGATTCAAAAATAGAAGTAAACAAACTTCTAAGGGGAAGGAGAAGGGATCTAGATCTAAGAAGGGATCCACATCCAAATTTGAAAGAATAAGGATAGCCAAGATGAGAAGACTAAAATAGTTAATGAGAAGGGCAAAGCCAAGAAGAACCAAGGCAAGAGAGACAAGGGTCAAGGTAGTAGCTCATCCAAACTACAGTGCTTTAGATGTGGAGAATGGGACTATAAGAAATGGGAATGCCCACTTCACAAGGTAGCTAAGTGCAAAGATGTGAAAACCATAGAGGTGGAGGAGACATCAAGCCAAGCTCTTTAGAGAGGTAATCCTAATGCTCCAAAAATTTAGGATCTTTCTGAATTAAATTCTTATGCATTCATGAGGAATGTAAATAGAGGAGATCATCCTAATAGAAAATTGTTGTTTCATATTGGGGTTAGTTATTTTGTTAGTGGGGGATGGATTCATGTTTTGATTGATGGGAGAGCCTAAGAAAATGTTATTTCATCTAGGGTAATTGCTAGATTGGGTTTGGTAACTAATCCCTATCCTAAAACATATAAGGTGCATTGGTATTCTAAATATTTTTTCCAAGAGGTGAGGGAACAATGTACTTTGAAATTTAAAATTGGAAGTTTTCATTATGTTGTGAGGTGTGATTTGCTTCCAATAGATTGTGTTGATATAATTCTTGTAGACCTTGCAATTTTAACAATGGTGCTTAGTTTGATGGAGCAAGAAATGTGTGGAGTGTAGTTAGACCTGATGGAATCCATGAATTGATTCCTATGATAGCTGAATAAGTGAGGTAGCAGAGCTCATTTAATACTTTCTTAATCCTTCTAAGAGAGAGGGAATATATTAAGGAACCTAATGAAACTATTTTTTGGTTTGTTGTTATGACAACAGTTACTACTAACCATGATGATGTGCAAGTTGAACTTCTTACAAGTGTGTTAGGCTTGAAGGAGAAATTTTCTAAGGTGTTTAAGGAAGAATTGGATGGAATACCACTATGAGGAATGTATAGCATTAGATTGACTTCATTCCTAGTGCTACCATTCTAAATGAGAGAGCTTATCTGATGACATCAAATTAGAGGGCTAAATTGCAAAGGCAAGTACAAGGGGTCACTTGAAAATGGCTTCATTAAGGAATCCATCTCACCTTATGCAGTTCTAGTGGTGCTAGTGCCAAATAAGGAAAATGATGAATGGAGGACGTGCATTGATTCTAGGTAGTGAATAGGATAATAGTAAGGTACACGTTTCCTATTCCAAGGATGGATGATATCCTTGATGTCCTTACCAATGCCAAAATTTTTAGCAAAATTAATTTAAAAAGGTTGTTACCATAAAATAAGAATCAAGCCTAGTGATTAGTGGAAGATAGCTTTCAAAACACTTGATGGATTATTTGAGTGGTTGGTGATGCCATTTGGGCTCACGAATACACATGCTACATTCATGAGGTTGATGCATGATGTAGTGAAGAAGTTGATTGGTAAGTGATGTATTGTCTTTTTTGATGATATTTTTATGTATAGCTCTAATGAGGAAGAGTACCTGGATCACTTGAGGGTGGTATGCCTTAAGTTGGAGGAGGCATAGTTGATTATCAATGTAAAGAAAAGTCATTTCTTTAAGAGGGAAATCACATATTTCAGTCATGTCGTTTCTAAACATTAGATTCAGATGGAAGTTACCAAGTGAAGGCTATAAGGGATTGGCCAACTCCTTAGAATGTTGAGGAGGTAAGATTATTCCTTGGTTTAGTAGGTTTTTATAGACAGTTCATTAGAAAATTTTAGTGGCATTTTGTGGCCTATGTTTGCGTTATTGAGGAAAAATAAAGAATTTAGGGGGGATAATGAAACCCAAGGGAGCTTTGACTTATTGAAAGCAAAGATTACCAATGAACCGGTGCTTATGATTTTAGATTTTTAGAAGCTTTTTTAGGTAGAGTTGGATGCAACTAGACTTTCCATTAGTGGGATCCTTTCTGAAGAAGGTAGGCCTATTACTTTCTTTTCTAAAAAGTTGAATGAGTTAAGGCAGAAATAGAACATATATGAGAAGGAGTTATATAAGAAATCAAGCATTATAGGCATTACTTGTTGTCTAAGAAATTCACTTTGATGATGGACCACTAAACACTTTAATTTATAAACTATTAAAAGAAGTTAAGTGAAAAGCACATGAAGTGGGTTGCACAGTTACAAGAGTTCAATTTTGTGTTGAAGCATAAAAGTAGGAAAGCCAATGTGGTGGTTGATGCATTATCCAAGGTGCATGTGATAAATTTTAGCATAGCTCATGTGGAAAGTATGAGTGATTTTACTTCTTTGTATGAGCATGATGTTGATTTTGGATAGGTTTGGAGGAGCCTCAAAGAGTAATTGATGAATAGAATAGACTAATGGAAGGACTATCACATTCAAGATAAAATTTTAATTAAGAATGGAAAGGTAGATGTTTCTAATTGTGATTTTAGAAAGAAGATTTTGTTTGAAAAGCATTGTAGTGGCATGGCTGGTCATATGGATAGGTATAAAACATGGGAACTTATGGTTAGGCACTATTTGTTTCTTGGTATGGCAACAAAAATTTCAAAATTTGTGAAGGAGTGCTTGACAGAAGTTCAAAGGAGGTAAAGGTGTGAATGGACACTATATGCCTTTTTCAATTTTCAAGGGTCCATGGGAAAGTGTGTCAATGGACTTTGTTAGCAGTATTTTAAAGACCAATAGTGAAAATGATGCAATTTTTGTTGTTGTGGATATGTTCTCCAAGATGGAACATTTTATTCCATGAAAGAAGGTGAGTGATGCCTCTTATGTTGCATATTTATTTTTCTAGCATGTTGTGAAGTTGCATGGTATTCCTTTGAATATTTTTAGTGATAGAAACTTCAAGTTTACAAGTCATTTTTACAGGTTCCTTTGGAATATTTTAGGAACAAAGTTGAACTTTTCTAGTGCATATTATCCACAATTTAATGGTCAAATGGAGGTGGTGAATAAATCCTTGCTAATTATATTGAGATGTTCATGTGATGGATAAGCAAACAAGTGGGAAAAATTATTGTGTCATGTTTAATTTTTATATAATAATACTTTTCATGTTGCTATTGGCAAAAGCCCATTTGAGGTAAACTATGGATTTTGTCCAAAGATGATGGATACTTTGAAGAGTTTTGATGGTGAAGATCAACTTAGTGTTGATTTTGTACAAGAGGTGAGGGATCTTTATGCACAAATAAAATTAAATCTTGAGAAGAAGGTTGAAGAGAGAGTTCTCAAGAGGAATGAGGGGAAGTGGAAGCCAAATTTTGCTGCTGGTGACATGGTTTGGATGCACTTGAAGAATAAGCGGTTGAGAGGTGTTAACTTCTCCAAATTGAAAGTAAAGAAGATGGGGCCTTCTAAAATCAAGGCTAAAATTAATGACAATGCTTTTGAAATTGATTTACTAAATGATGTTGGTGTTTGTTTTGTGTTTAATGTTTCAAATCTTGTGCACTATCATGGGCCAACTGATGAGAAGACCATACAGGGTAGCCTTAATGAGTTGAAGGGGACTATTGATTAGTCAAATTATTTGGTGGAGAGGAAGGTAATTGCACTCTAGTGGATGGAAGCTTCTAGCACTCAGGAAGTTAAGAGTCATGAATAATTGATTCATTAGAAGGATTAATCTACTAATGATGCTCTATGGATTCATGGGATCAAAATTTTTGAGTGAGGGATCACTTCTACCCCTACTCCCTTATTCACATAAGTTCACTTTTTGAAGGGTGGGAGAGCTAGTGTAGGAACACCTCTTCTGATTTCCTTGTGTTTGTCCTACAAGTTATTTTATAGGTTTTCATCCTTGAAGGAGACCTAGATGAGTGTGTCTTGGTTTTGTTTGTCTTCTTGTGTTTAATTTTTATGATGAATATTCTTGGATGTTTTGGCATGTTTGGAGGTTTTTTTGGTTCATTTTGATGAGTTTAGGAGGTTCAAGGATCTATGGGGACTTATTTGGAGGCATTTTGAGGCTTCATGCATGAAAATGACATTTTTATTTTTGGCATATGTAGGATAAATGTTTACCTAGAAAGATAGACATCTTACCTTAGATGTCTAACTTGAAGTATAGACATCTATGGACTAGAGTAGGTGTCTACAAAAAATAGTAGACGTCTTACTAGAAGGTAGGGATTTTATAGTAGACATCTAAGCAAAATTAGAGATGTCTAAGATGGTAAGGGAAAAAGCTCTAATGTGGCATTTCAATTGGAAAACATTCAAAAGACTCCAAATCCTTATGGGAATCATCTAGGAAGGCAAATAAAAAGCTTCATAGGTTTTTGAATCTCTATAATTATGTATGTATCCATCAATGAGAAAGGAGAAGAGTTGGTATGCAATGAGAAAGAGCTTGTATGCAACAAGAGTGAGAGAAAATGATCTTGAGAGTGGAGAGCTAGGCAAGAGAGATTAGGTGAGCACATTGGAGTGAAATTGGTGATTTTAGCTCTAAGATCATCTTGTGATGTTGGTCTATGTGTTTTATTCTCTTGTATTACACTAGTGAGTTGAGATCTTAGTCCCAAATTATGGGAAAGATTTCTATTGGTTGTATTTGTTGGTGGATCCCATTGGAAAGTACCATGCCTGGTGGTGGAGAATGTTGTCTATGCTGACCATTGTTAACTTGGAATGACTATGCTGGGTGTTGTTGGAAAATTGGAAATTCCAATAGTCCCAATGTTGCACCTCGGCTGGGTCTCAGTGATGAGTATGCTAGTTGTAGCTACTGTGACTATTGAAAGTGTAGTTCTAGTGACTACTAAAAGTGTACTTCCAGTGACTACTAAAAGTGTACTTCCAGTGACTACTAAAAATGACTCTAGCATAGTTGGGGCTATACCCCTAGAAAAACCCATGAAAATGCTGTTTTTGGCCATTCCAAAGGTGTTTTCAACCTTCCCAAGCACAAATATGAATATGGGGTACCTATTTCTACTTGGGAAATAAGGAAATAATAACTTTTGAAGTATTTTTTGGATTCAAAAAGTTGAAGTATACAAGATTGTAGCTCATGGACTACATATCTCATATTTACAATGAGTCCTTGTCCCAAGTTAGAAAATGAATGTTGTAACATGAAATTTTAGTGGTGTTTCATTGGTTCCTCTTTGTTGATGTTTGGAGGATCGACTCGAGAGACATCAACAAAGAATACAAAACACCATTATAGGTCCATCATCAATGTTTCTTCTTTGTGCTTGATCTAGTAGTGTTAAACCATGCCCAAGAGTGCTTGTGATGATGAGATAAGGCTATGATGAGGAAATAGCAAAGAGGTCACTAGAAGATGATTATGAGGGCTAACAATGAATTCTAAATGTTGTTATCATGGATATAGTATGGCACTGACATGTTTTGAAGTGTTGGTTACTCAACAAATGCATTTAAGGGCCAAATCACTTCTCTCCAAGGTTTCTTTGGTTGGTAGACGTTAAGTCTTTACTAGCCATCTAGATTCTTGGTAGTCTTCTTTCCCCATTTTTTTGTGGGGAAAAACCTTCATTGGGTTTCATAGCTAGGCCCAGTTTGATATAATTTTTCCATTGAGTGAGTTGTGTTACACTCAACAGACTTAGTGGTCCCATCAAGAGAGATGCATTACACTCAATGGACTTAATGGTTTTCCCAATGAACAAGATGTATTATGTTTGGTGGACTTAGTTCCTTTCCACTAAATGAAGTGTGTTACATTCAAGTGGATTTGAGGGTGAAGCATGAATGAGAGATATCATATGGCTATAGTTTATGAGTGGCAAACATAGGTTAGCATTTTACTTCAAGGTATGGAAGGTTATAATCGGGCGATGGGGTTACTCTCAAGGAGTGGTGCTAGATGGAAGGCAAATGGTACAAGCACTCTTGAAAAAGTAGGACAAACTTACCAAATCTTGCACATAAAGGTCAAGTAGTGACTTGTTGCTATAAGGAGTTGCACCTTTATGATGGTCCAAGCCAACATCTTGCACACACAACTCTAAGAGGACAAGAAAACCAAGCAAATAAATCATGTTATCACAATGAAATACAGAAGGCAATGTGGAACAGTGTAGTCGATCTAGTTATTAAAGATCACTAGTGTTGCTAGTTTAAGGTCTTAGTGAATCATGGTGCTAGTTTAAGGGCTCAACAAGCCATGGTCCCACCAGTTTTAGGCCTTGGTAGGTCATGTTGTACTAGTTTTAGGCCTTGTTAGGCCATGGAAAGTAGGCTCACTTGTTGGCTATTATTAGTTACATGTAATATGGCTTTAGATAGGAATGATTAACTAGATTGACCAACTTATTCATAGCCATGTTTGCTATCTAGTAGGCCCCATTGCTATAGCCCTTAGTGATCAAGACAAGGCCCTTCTCAATTGGTTGAGAATTTGTTTGCATGCTCATGAATGGCCTTGATGACTACATCTCCTTCCTTGATCTTTTGCTTGTTGAGGTTATGGTGATGTTGTGGTGTTCATATTCCAATCTTCCATATCCACCATAAGCACATTAAGTAGGATCTAGATAATATGAGTAAATAATGCCAAAATGATACAAAATACTATGGTAATTAGGCAAAACATGGCTTCTCATGGTTAAAGAAGGTTAGAAAAGGCTATATGAGGTTGAAAAAAGGCTAAATGATGGCAACACCTAGGTTAAAAAAAACATCGAAAATAAGTTACAACATGATGAGATAAGGCTAAACCAATCAAGGTGGAAACCATAAGATTAAACATGGTCAACCATGGTTACAGTTTGGCTAGTTTTAGGCCTTAGTGAGCCATGGTATGGAGCTGCAAGGTTGCTGGGAGAGTTTGGATACATGATGATGTCATTCTAGAACTATTTTGAAGAAAAATTGATATCTTTTTCTATGACTATGCTAGGCCTACTGGTGGCTACGTTGGCCCAGCATGGTCTTGCCTACCTCTAGCATAGTTGACCTTTAGGGGTACTTTCTAGGGCTTGATATGGTCATATTTGAGCTCTCAATGGTCTAAATAGCTAGCACAAGGTGTAGGTATTAAACATTGATAAGTTATAGCATCGTTTTGGCTTCCCAGAAGGTTGAAAATCATGTTCCAAGAGATAACTATGCTAGGCTAGCATACCTCAGTGTAGTCACAAGGAATGAATAAGTTTATGGAATTTCTAGGGTTGAAAAAAGTGAAATTTGTTCTTGGAAGCCATGGGAACAAGGTTCCAGTCATTTTGTGTTAATTTTGGGCCATTCGAAGCTACTTACTATTGGTTTTCATTGTCACATTTTCTCTCCCAAGTGGGATTATAGTGGCCTAGTATAGTCCTTGGCTTCCTCAGTGTAGTAATGAGTGGAAAATGGATTTTGGTAAGTTTTAGAGCTCAATCAATTGTCCTAATGGGCTTCTAGGATTATTGGTATCACTGGCTAGGGTTTTGATGTAGCAATTACCAGTTTTCATGCTTGTTTGGGCCTTGAATTCCAAAATACCATGAGACTACATTGGGTATGTAGTTCTAGGATAGTTAAGGATTCTAGATGGAAAAAGTTTGAAAAGAAATGAGTTTTCGCTTGTTTTCCAAGGTTCTAGGGTTTAGGCATGTTTTGGCAGGGTTCTGAGTCTTTTTGGGAGTTGATTTACATAGTTTTGGCCACTCCAAAGTGGACTACGCTGGGCTTGGAAAAGGACTACACTAGCCCAACATAGTCCCAATCCTCCCTTTAGTGTAGTTACATTGGGAAGGCTGAATAATTAAGTTTCATTTATTAATTTGAATTTACTCCTAGAAGTGTAGCTTGAGTGATTTTGGTTAATTTTTTGGCAAGTTTATTGGGAGTACGCTAGACGTGGGAGTGGACTATATTAGCCCAATGTAGTCTCAACTCATCCTTAGCATAGTAAGATTACAAGGATTAGAAATGATAAGAAAAGTGAGGTTCCATGATTAATAAATCTCTGATGATGTGCTAGGCTTGACTAGAAGTTGATTTGATATATGTTTAATCAAATTTGGTCAGTTTGGTATGGACTACACTAGGGATTGAGAGGGACTATGCTAGCCTAGCATAGTCCTAGTCCCTACTCAATGTAGTCATGGTTTAGAAGGCAAATAAGGATGAATTTTATCTCAAATGTAGGGCATGGTGGTCTTAATGTGTCATGGCAAGGTCTTGTAGTTAATAGTGGTGTTTTCTGAGTGATTTTTGGCCTACTATGTAGTTTATGATGTGGAATACAATTGGCTTGGGGTGGGACTACGTTGGCCTAGCATAGTCCCATCTTCCTATCAGCATAGTCTAGGATTTGATGGTTAAAGGTAGTTCCTATGGTTGACAGAGGCTTCCAAAAAGGTGTTAGGGTTGACTGGTAGTGAACTTAGGTGAATTTTTCCAAGTTTTATTGCAATTTTGAGGTACTACGCTAGGCATGGAGACAAATTAACTGGTCCATTGTAGTTCTAGTCTTTACCCAGTGTAGGTAGGGTGGACATGAGGAAAACTGATGGAAAATATCAAATTTTGGAGTCTAATAGGCTTATAGAAGGTTTTAGGGTTTAATGGCATTGAATCTAAGTTAATCTTGGGCCATTTTGTCTAGTTTTTCATGGACTACACTAGGCTTGGAGAGGGACTATGCTGGGCCATTGTAGTCCCCACATTGTCTTAGTGTAGTCAAGGTGTAAGTGACTAGAAATGGTGAAAAATGAAAGTTTTAAAGTCACATGGGCATGGGCAAAGTTTTTGGGGTTTTGTCAACAATAGTTTTAGATATTTTTGACAAGTTTTAGCTATTTTTGGAGGACTACATTGGTCTTGGAGAGGGATTATGCTGGCCAAATGTAGTTCTCACCTCCTTCAGTGTAGTCCCATTTTTGAAGGTAAAAAATATTGAAGAATTATAGGTTCTATGGTGAGGCAACTCCAAATGGCATTATAAGGTTTTTAGATATCAACTTGCATGGTTTTTGATATTTTGTATAATTGTTTTAGGGGACTACGCTAGGCCTAGATTGGGAATATGCTAGCCCAACATAGTTCTTATCTCCTCTAGCATAGTCCAAGTTGGTGGTATCAAAAATCATGAAAAAATGCAAGTTTTGGAATCATAGAGGCTTGGGCAGGTGCCTTGGGCTTATTTAAAATAGTCCTAGGTTACTTGGAATGGTTCTTACATAGTTCTTGAGGGACTACACTGGCCATGTGAAGGGACTATGCTGGTTTAGTGTAGTCCTCCTTTCTTCTCAATGTAGTCCAATTTTGAGTGGCTAGAAATGATGAATAATGGTATGATTTGACACTAAACTGGCTAGGACAAGGCTTTAGGGTCAATCAGAGGAAAGTTTAGATCTTTCCTAGTAATTTTCCATTAAAATTTTGGAGGATTAAGCTATGCTATGGAGGAGACTATGCTATTCTAGCATAGTCTCAAGTTCCACCCAGTGTAGTTAGTGTAGGATGATTGAAATTAGTGGAAAATTCAAGTTCTTAGAGTTAAATTGGCTAAGATAGGGTGTTAAGGTTTTGTCAGAGTCAAATTTCATGGTTTTTGGTGTGTTTAGATAGTTTCAATGAGACTATGCTAGGCCTTGGGTAGGGACTACTCTAGCCCAATGTAGTCCTCTTTCCCTTTTAGTGTAGTCATGGTCAAAACTATCTAAATATAGAAAAAAGTAGGCTTCATGATTGTACAGGCCTAAACTAGGGTTTTGGGATCAATTGGGGTCAAGTTTCATGGTTTCTAATGTTTCTTGATAGCCTCAATGGAACTACACTAGGGCTTGGGCAGGGACTACATTGGCCTAGTGTAGTCTCATTTTCTTGTCTAGCATAGTCATTGTTTGGATGCAAAAAGTGGAAGAAGTGGCAACATTTGACAAAGTTTGATGCTTTGGTGTTGTTAGAAGTTTAGTTGTAGTTCATAGGTGATGAATTTTTGGGTTTTTGAGTGGACTATGCTAGGTAATCACTAGGAATACATTGGCGTAGCATAATCCTCATAGTCCCTAGTGTAGTCCTATGTGGGAACTCAGTTTTTTTGATTTACTTGAGGTTTTTTGTTGATCAATTAGAAGTTTGAGGTTACTAGGTGTCCTAGTAAGGTGTGGAGGCTTTGAACGGTAGTGTTGAAGGTGTGTAATGGTCTGTATGATGCCTACTGACCTTAGAGCCATGGGACTATACTGGCCCAATGTAGTCTCTAGTTCCCCAAGTGTAAGCATGGGACAGAGGAAAAAGGTAGCAACATCTATTGTAATCGACAATGTTTTAGGCTTGCCGATGGTTCAAAGTAGGGTTCAAGAAGATGGTGTGTCGATTCAACATTAACTAAGGGTTGAATGGACTAGGTGTGTCACTTGGGATTGTAGGAAGGAAAGATTCAATGTTGGCCTATGTTGGGTAGTAGCTAGGACTATGTTGGCCCAATGTAGTCCTTCACTTCTCTCAGCGTAGTCATCAAGGATGGTTAATTCTTGGTATAATTTTGACCATGTGTTTTATGACATTATGAGCTTTGGCTAGGGTCTAGTGAGAGACTACATTGGTCATACTTGGTTGTCATGTGATAGAAGTTCAAAGTAGTTACGAAACAAAGTCATAAACTAAAGTGAAATCTAGGTATAAGGTTGTTTGCTAGTTTTAGGCCATGGCTGGCCATGTAGTATTTGCTAGTTTAGGGCCATGGTAGGCCAGAGTGCTAGTTTTAGGCCTTAGTAAGCCATTACCCATATGTTGTCTAGCAAGTATGGAATGCTCTTGAAAGAGCACATATGGCTAAAGCCAATAGTGAAACATGATATAACATTATGAAAGTAAATAAGCTATTGACAAAGGAATGGATGAGATGTTTACAGCAAACTTGTTGTTTGATATTTGAGAGATCAAGGATCCTTTTGGCATGATTTTAAAATTATCATTTTTCTTGTTTAGCATGGCAAGTTCATGCATTTTCGTTAGTCACTTTGTGTCATGGAGTTGATGTTATTAGAATTGTCGTTTTCCTTACCATTGGCTACATTTTGAGTATCATTAGTTTCCTCTTGAAAATATACCTTTAAATTTCAATCAATTTTAACATAGTTAACTAAGGGAAATGACACATTGTCCTCATGGATCATAATTTCTGTATGGTAGGTGAATCTCCTGATGTATAGGAGATGAAAATACCCAAAGTTTTGCCAACCATGGTCTTCCTAGGATCAAGTTAAAGTTGGGTGTTTCTTCAACCACTAGGAAGTTGGAAGATGTGGGAAATTATTCATTAGCTATGAAATCTAAGGAGATGAAACTTCGCACTACTACCTGTGAGCCATTAAATGACTTAAGTGCTAAGGTAGTGGTCTCTTGGATGTTCTCGATTAAGCCTAGTTTGTCAACAATGGAATATAGTATCACATTAGTTGTTGCCTCATCATCTACATGAACACTGTGAACTTTGTACTTATGAACACTTATAGTGATAAGGAGAGGGATGGATAGCACTTCTTTGTTTCTAGAGTCAATCTTCACCTCACTATCATGAAAGTTGAGCATGAGTTGATGCTTGTTTTCTCTAAGAGAAGCTTGTCTAATGATAGAGTTGATCGACTCTTTGTTGGCGGGCATGTCTCTACTCATAGGGATAAAGGGCAACACTTGAGCTAGTGCATCCCTATGTGTAGGAGAGGTCATGCCCAAGTTGTAGAAGCTTGGTGACATTGTCTTTTTCTTAAGGAATTGTTTAGGTTGTTTTATGTTTATGTGGAAATTCTTTTCCTTGGCTTGTGATGTTTTGGTGTTAGTAGTTCTAACCTTTTCCATTTTCCCTAAGGTTTGTGGCTTAGGCTTCAATGCATGTGCCTTAAGCACCTTGTTAATGGGTGTAGTTGATCTTGGTGTAAATCTTGGTTGGTTAGCTTTAGTGGGCTTATTTGTTGATTTGGTGATAGTTACTTTCATCACCGTTGGGGTGATGATTTGTTGCTATCCTCTAAGTTGTGATGCACTATAAGTGAGCTTTGATCATGGATTATTGTAGGCTTACTTGTTGAAGGTGGAGGAACCTAGATAACAAATGGATCCCTAGGCTTTGGAGGATTAGCAACTCAGTGATTATGTTGTGATATTGAAGCCACTGAAAGGGGGACATGTATTATGAAATGCTCCTTAGAAACTAGATGATGTGGTACTCATTTGACAAATGGCTCTCTAGGCTTTGTATTTTTGGATTATGATGGTACTTTGATAATAAATGATTCATTAGGAGGATTAGACCATTTGGTTTTTGTGAATGAGGCTATAGTATAGGAGTTTTGGTTGGCTTTTGGAGAGTTGGGCTCATCTAATACAACTCTATGTGGTCTACCATCTTCTAGAGGTCATCCTTTAATGCTAGGAAAAAATTAGTGTTATGATCATCCATTTGATGATAGTAGCAAGACTTATCCAGTCTAAAATACTTTGATAGCTTTAGATAATCTTTGATAGCTATTGTTGGGTATTTAGCTATGTCACAAAGATGATAATGCCTCTTGCAAGCCTCTTTAGATAGTTGCTTATGTTATATACAGTTGTCTTTAAGAAACTATTATAAGAGCTTAGAAGGCTTTAAAGGAAGCCTTGTGTACTTAGAACTATCCTTCTATCCAAGGTTTGGTCTTGGTTGATTTGGGGCATATGAAGTGGATGATTGTGATGAGTCAGGAAATGTGTTATGTGGTGGTGATCCTTGCCTTTCCCCTTGTTTTGTCTCTTTTACTAGTATGGCCACAATTGCATGTTCATGCTTGGTTTTATCCCCATCCCTTCTTATATGTTGATTTTTATAGGTAACATAGGTTGGGTCATTGCTTGTCTTAGTTGCCTCCTCAATGTTCTTAGTTTGTGAGAAGGTTTAGCTTAGTGATCAGGGCTCTAGGTAGTATAGGTTTGACTTGATAGAGTCATTTACTACTCCCTTAAAGATGGCCAAGAGGTGAGTTTTAGTAATAGGCTCTAGAATCTTATTAAGTGTTGAGTTCCACCTTTGAATGAAACCCTTGATTGGTTTGAGTGGCCCCTGCTTCACCTTCATTAGTTGATCCAAGATAGCATCTAACTTGAAGTTGTATATAAAGTAGTTGACAAATTGGCTAATCAAGTCCTCAAGGGAAGAGATGGAACTCCTAGGCAAGGTTTGATACCAATCTAAGATCTTTCCCTTTAGAAACATGGGAAAAATCCTCAGTATCATATGGCGCCAAGCTTGCAAGAAGAGACACTCAAACTAGAAAGTGACCAATCATGCATTGGGATCCCCTTCATCATTGTATTTGGTAAAGTTTGATATGAGCATGCTTGTAGGCAATGTTATTAGAGGTACAAAAGGACTTATAGGATCATCTTGATAGAAATGTATAACCTTGACCATTTGAGTTGTGTTGGATTTAAGTTTTCATAGCTCTTTGTTAAGGTCCTTGATCATTTGAAAATCTTGATCCAAGCCTTGGGGCATTCCCATGGGCTATAGTGCTTGTATTGATGATTGAGAAAAAAGTTATTAGGTTGGTAGCCTCACAATAGGCTACGGTATTGAAGGGAGAGGTTGGGTTATGGTAGTCAGTGGGCTAACAAGAAGAAAGATATTTGTGTCAGTATCTATGACATAAATGGGACAAAATGGATGCATGATCCTTGGGTTTCTTAGGGTCCCATGTTGAGCCCCACTTGAGTGATCAACAAGTTGGTGGTAGTGACAAACACTGATGAAGGTCATATGGTCCAAGGATGTGTAGTGAATGACATGGAAAAGTGGAATGTGGTTGATTGTAGCATCGATTGTGCTTGGTGCATGGTGATGATAGGTAGGGGCCCAAACATGGTTGGGTATGGTGGGGATGAATACTGTGGAATGTGTCCAGAGGAAGAGACAAAGGAGGTAGAGGTAGGCATTGTGGCCTTGGTGGTCCCATATTAAAAAAGTCCCCCTAGAAGGTTCTCAGGTTTAGACTCTACCTCAAATTCATCTTTCCCTCCTAGTTGCCGATCAAAGGTAGCCTTTTGGTTATCCTCATCAACCTCATTAAGGAGAGCTAAAATGCTAGTGTAGATGTCATTAAGGGGTATGTGGTCATAAGGGGAGGGAATATACTCATTTTCATGGTGATGGATGATCTCGAATTCCCTCTTGGCTTCTATCTCCACTCATGAGATTAGCATGCTAGCCTAGATCTTAGTGCAAACAAAGTTATGGTGCTCTTCATTTATTTCTGTGAAAGTAGCACTTTTTCCCCTAACTCTTCGGGTTTGCCTACATTCCATCACAGCTAGGTCTTTGGGATCATAAACCCTCATGTGCTGTTGATCTGATCCATTATCATTATAGTTGCAAGGCAACTTGGTTGACTATTGAAATAACATGTTAAAAATTGGTTTTTTTTGAGTTTTTATTATTTTTGCCAAAAAACATAGTAAGCAAAGAAATCTAATAACATAGTGGACCAAAAATAGAAAGGTAGTAGAAGATGGTTTCTAAACTGTTAAAATGAGAAAAAGGAAAAGGGGTTTATCTATTGGATGGAAAACAGGCATCATAGTAGGAACTACACTAAATAGAAAGATAGAAAAAAGAATGCTGAAAAATTGAATGCTAGAAAATGGAATGGTAGAAAATGGAATGCTTGAAAATGGAATGCTAGAAAATGAAACTACACAAAACAGAATGGGTGTGAAAGTAGGTGGAAAATCTACATAAAAACCCAACTCTAGTTTTAATAGGCAACATTGGTTTTGCAAGTATAATGGAAGGATAGAGATAGCTAGAATGGATTTATGGCCAAGAATTTGGGTGGAGGCCCTCCTTTTAGCACCAAGAAATTGTTGTAGCTAGAAATATTGGTTGCTAGAATGGGGAAACTGAAAGATGCAAGCATTGGAATAGTCTTAATCTTGAACCCTAAGGGCCTCCAAGAAATAGGATTTAGGATACCTTGAATGGTTCTGCCGATCACCTAGGGACTTAGTGAATGTAAAATAGAAATGATTGTGGAAAGATAGATGTATTCATAGATGAAATCACAAACAAAAAGGAAAATGAAAATGAAAATGTAGATGGATCTGGTTGAATGGAAATGAAAATAGAAACCAAAAATTGCACAACATGAACAACCAAATTTATACAAAAATATAAAGGAATTGGGTTCATGATGTACATGTATGTGCCTAGGGGCACAAGAAGTTGCTTGATGAAGCTTGAAGTCTATTGGAGAAGGTTGCCTTATCAATCTGATTTCTTTCCAGCTTTAGTTTTCTATAACTTTTCATTAGTTTTCACTAGATTTGCAAAGTGGGAATGCGAATGGGTTTACACTTTTAGTGCAATGGCAATTACATGGGGACATCTATGCCCAACATAGTGCCAGTTTCTACTACTACAACTGTAGTTGGGTTACAAGGGTTGTAACAGGATTTGGGTGATGGAGAAATGGGAAATGTAGTTGCTACCAAAAGGTTATGGAAATGCCAAAGTGCTTGAGATGCTGTATAGGATGTTAAAATGCCAAAATTCAAAACCTAAAAATGGTGTCAACATTGGGTATTTATAGGTTTAGGGTTGTCATTTTTGTGACTACCATTAATTGCTGATAGATTAGTGTTGATTGTGGATTTGTAACGGTTACTATTGTTAGTGTATTTGGTCAACTACTGCTAGCATAGTCCTCTAACTATTGTCAGTGTAGTCTACTAACTACTATCAATATAGTTACCAATTACTGTCAGCGTAGTTGCTATTTGTGGTAAGTATGGAATTGACTACATCTACAAAACCCATCCATTTACTATAAATAGTAAATAGGCTTTTGTGACTCTGTTGGAAGTGTTAGAAATGGGAAAAGTGGTAGAAAAATAAAAAGGCAAATGCAAACTGCAAAAGTTGTGGATCTTGTTGGAAAGTACCATGCCTGGTGGTGGAGAATGCTGTCTACACTGACCATTGTTGAATTGGAATGACTATGTTGGATGTCTTTGGAAAATTGAAAATTCCAACAGTCCCAATGTTGCACCTATGTTGCATCTTGGTGGTGACTACATTGGTTGTAGCTACTGTGACTACTAAAAGTGTAGTTCTAGTGACTATTAAAAATGGCTCCAACATAGTTGGGGCTATACCCCTACAAAAGCCCATGAAAATGCTATTTTTGGCCATTCTAAAGGCATTTTCGACCTTCCCAAGCCCAGATATGGACATGGGGTACCTATTTCTACTTGGGAAATAAGGAAATAACAACCTTTGAAGCATTTTTTAGCTTCAAAATTTGAAGTATGCAAGATTGTAGCTAATGGACTACATATCTCACATTTACAATGAGTCCTTATTCCAAGTTAGAAAATGAAAGTTGAAACATGAAATCTTAGTGGTGTTTCAGTATCTTGCATTGAGAATAATCATTGTGTGGTTGTAGAGCCTCATGCTCTGTGATGAGAGCAGTTACTCTAGTAGTTATTCTAATTATTAGAGTGGTTACTCTAGCAGTTACTTTAGAAATTATTCTAATTATTAGAGTAGTTACTTTANTCTCTCCTTCCCTACTAGCACAAGACATAAAAACATAAAAGCTATAAAAATCATATGCCTGAAGCTTACTTAACCATATAATTGTGACATATAGGTAAGTTTGGGAAGATAATGATCAACCAACCCATCCTTGTTCCACAAGGGCACATAAGCACTTAGTCCTTGGAATTTGATTGGATTGTGCATGAAATGCTCGTATTCGTATGGTTGAGTGTAGGGGTACCTCGCCACTCATCACTCTACAATATCATTTGAGTGTGATAGGTTTTTGGATGCTTGTGAGTTGTGTGAACCGTATTGTAATATTCTAATAAATTAATTGAAGATAGATAGGTTTCTTAATTTCTAGCAAATAATTTTATCTTTGCAAAATATCTAGATTTAGTGCATTGAATGTGATTTACTTGTGGAGTGACCCTGCTTCAGGTGTTGTTGCGTATACATCCACATAATAGAAGATATGTTGATAAGGATTCATTGATAAGTCTACATTGATGCATGCCCATTGATGTAACTGACTCTATGATGCTGTGTCATACCCCCATAGCTAACTAAAAACTTGTCCTCTAGTCAATAAAAGGAGGATCAAGTTATTTACAAAATTAGAGAAATATAAAACTAACAATTGACTACCTAGTAATTAATGACTTTGAGTGCTGCATTATAAAATATCCGAGTATTTAGAATGAGGCTTATTAAATTGAGCATAATATAAAAAAAAGTAGTGGTTATTTGTTGCACAAAATTGACTAGGATAAAGTTGTCATATTGTGCTTAAAGGTGGAGGCTTCTATGGCTTAGATGATCCTTCTTCACATCCTGGTCTAGCTAGTGAATGCATCCATCAATTCCTTCTTTTTATTCTCTTTACTCCATGTGTCATTAATGGTTTAGGTAACATCACATATACTATTGAGTGTTGGTATATTCCATGAATAAGACAATGTTATAAACACCTCTTCCATGTTAACGAACCAAGTTGCAAACTACTTACACTCAATGTTGAATATCTTTACAAGGTTTTGCAACTTCTAGTGGTTTGTCATTCATTTAGCTAGGTTCTTAGCAACTAATCATTGATTCTCAAACTTATTCTTGAAAGTCTCAAGCTTGTTATTTTCTACTTCTAGCTTTTGCTTCATCTTTGTTTGAAGCTTGGACTCCACCTCATAAAGGAGGTAGGAGCTGGTCACCTGATTTTCCAATTCTAACCTTAGTCATCCTATAGTCAACATTGCCAAGTTTGCATATTGGAGGTTGGCTAACTCCATATACTTGATGATTACCTTGATTTGTAACTCCTTTAGATGAATTTTTGCTTGATTATATGCATTAAGTCCATCAAATATGGGCCACCATGCATTGCTTCTTTGATGAGTGGCGAGGTACCCCTACACTCAACCTTACGAAACGAGCGTAGCACGTGCGATCTGGTCGAACTCCGCAGACTAAATGCCTAACACCACAAGGAACACTTGGGGTTAATCGTTCATTGTCTTCCCAGACTTACTTGTATGTGTCACGGTGTATGGTTAAGCAAGTCTGAGGTATATAATTTTTTTTGGTATTTTACGATTTATCTCCTATGCTAAACGGTGAAGGGTTGAGAAACTAAAACTAACTCTAACTACAGCACTAAGTTCTAGCATCAGCATCCATTCCCACTTACCGTACA
>MNCI01025588.1:1329476-1341658 GCA_015680685.1 Gnetum montanum
TGATGTCTTCGTGGTGGTTCCCTACTCTCCCTATGTCCTTGCCCTTGTCCTAACTCCTCTCGACCTTCCTGTTGAGGTCTTTCATCTTCCTTTTTACTTTTACCCTCTCCATTATGCTCACGATGGTTGCACCTAGATGTGGAAGGAGAGTGTGAATGATGAGATGAAGGAGAAGAGGAAGGGGATCCATCACTGTGGCGATGTTTCTTACCTTCTCTTCAGCTACTTCGGCCTCAATCGTTGTGACGATCTAAGTGTCCGTACTTAGTGTGAGTGGTTGTTACTACCGTGAACAGTTGGTGCTCACAGGGATCAGAGCCTGTAGCATGTACAGTTGATCGAAGGCCCTGATGCCTTACCTCTTCATCATTATGAGGAGGAGGAACATCATTTTCTAAGAAACCCATTGTGAGGGGTTCCTCGTCTCCTATTTCACTAAGGACATGGGGGATCTTGCCCTTCAACAATGAATGTTGGCTCTCCTACCTTTCATCCCGAATAGGTTAGGCATTTGTGGGATGACAAGCCCTTGTGTCAAAGTTATCCAGAACGTATTTCGCAAATAGTTCTTGCATGCCAATCTGTGCTAAGGCATGGAAAAGCATGTTAAGGACTGATCGATTTGGGGGTAACACGATGTTACCTTGCAAGTCTCTCCACCATAGTTGTTTGTCTTGGTGGAGAATAAAAGTAAAGTCAGGCACATACTCATCAGGATGAGTATATGTGACCTTAGATTTTTTAGGACATGGCTAGTCTAGGTTATGCGTGTGATGCTAACTGTCTTCTGTGTTATCCTTAGGTGAGTTAATTTCGTGAGAAGAAGCCATTCTAATGGTGTGCTGTTCACTATTACTTATGTTCTTAATTAACTGATTAACCCGAAGGTTCGTTAAAGNTATTAGTTATGTTCTTAATTAACTGATTAACCCGAAGGTTCGTTAAAGCTCACAACGATGTGAGTGATATCACTTATGTTCTAATTAGCGTAAAAACACTTAGTCCCCGACAATGGCGCCAATGATGAGTGGCGAGGTACCCCTACACTCAACCATACGAAACGAGCGTAGCACGCGCAATCCGGTCGAACTCCGCAGGCTAAATGCCTAACGCGACAAGAAACACTTGGGGTTAATCATTCGTTGTCTTCCTAGACTTACTTGTATGTGTCACGGTGTATGGTTAAGCAATTCTGAGGTATATAATTTTTTTGGTATTTTACGGTTTATCTCCTATTCTAAACGTTGAAGGGTTGAGAAACTAAAACTAACTCTAACTACAACATTAAGTCCTAGAATCAGCATCCGTTCCCACTTGCCATACATACCCTGAATTGTGCAATTGTGGCTACCAAACGCTAATCGTTACTGGGATTACCACATGTAACGCACGTGCTCGAAGTGGTCATACTGAGGCACCTAGCTAACCTAAGTGTGACAAGCAGCCAATTCCTTGACTAGCCGTACACATCTGTAGATGCTCGTAATCAAGTCGTACTTGTCCCACGCTCTAGGAGAAAAGGGTGAGAGAAACTAATCGCGATGAGTAGCCGATTCCTTGGCTAGCCGTACACGTTCGTCAATGCTTGTAACCAAGTCATACTCATGCCGCGTTACTAGGAAAGCAATAAATAACATTAATTAAACCTATCCATGCACTGCAAGGTTTATCCACAAAGCTCGTCTTTATTGCCATACACAACTTGCGTTCAGGTACAAAGCTGCTCGAATAAAGAACCGTTGACTTGGGGGACTCCTACTGTGGGCACATGGAAAATATTCTATCTCTGGGGTGATCAATCCACCAGAGCTTCGCTACTTTATGCCTAGGATGTGAAATGAGGGGAGTGCCGCCTCTTATTTATAGATTTGGTGGCGGACCGCGATATCGCTGTGGACGCGATATCGTGTATGCGATATCGCGGCCTATGCAATTCGCGTCTCATCACTCTTTGTTGGAGTTTTTGGATGGTTTCATTCACATTAACCTTTACCAACTTAATCTCATTCTCATTCATCTCCTTATGCATTCCCACTTGGTTCCTATAATGATTCTTTACTTTTTCATATTTTAGGGCTTTATTTTTCTAGGTGGAAATCTTAATGGTAATCTTCTAGCCAATGGCTTGGACCTCCTTCATCAAAAGATATTTGTTCTTTGCAGCCAACCTTTCAACATCATGCTTTACCTTGGAAAGTTGTTCATGCTACTAGTAGATGTATTCTATTAGTTGCTCTTTTTGCACTTCAACCTTCTATAGACACTAGTTCTTCTTAATTAATTTCATGTTCTTCTTGCACGTGTCTACGAGGTTATGGCTCATAGTATTTAAAATGGTTTTTGACAATGATGCATCCTAGATTATCCTCTCTTTAACATTTTTGGCCTTCTTTAATTTTTGTTGAAGCTGTTGAAAAGCTTCATCCCTTGTGAGTTCGGGCCAATGAATAATAGGGTTTGACAAGATGGCTCTAAGTTTTGTAACCTCAACTATTGGTATAGGGATGTATCTTCCGAGCCTCATTTTCATTCCTACAAGTGGTTGATTGTAGATTTCATGATGCTAGAAAGACACCTTGGAGAATAGGGATACATCTTGATTGAGAATTGACATGCATATGAGACATCCCAATTGTAGAGGATTGCTGGTGACCACTTTGGACTTCTTTCTCTATCACCAACTTTGTTGTTCCTAACTTAGTGACTAAAATCACTTAAGCAGGGGTTCTTTCAAACTTGAATTTTAGTGCTTTCTAGCTTTTGGCAACACTAGGGTTCAGATACCTCTAAATAGACTTAGTGTACTAACAAAGCTATATACATGACTCAAATTAATACACATCATTCTAGTATATCTATGTATGTACTTGCTATAACAATTCCTTAATCAACTTGGCCTATTACATCTTTACTATAAGTAAATGAGAATTATTTTTGAACAAAGATACCTAGCCTATACAATCTTTACTAAACAATATTCATATCTATCTTTTCTTCATTCTATGATAAAGTGCAATTTAATGAATCTGCTACCAATTTTCCCTAGAGAAGTAAAGTACAATAAAAATGGGAACAAAGTAGACTTCAATGGTATTGGATAAAACAACCATTAAATTGCATAATTCTTAAATCATGAAACATTTCATCATAGAGTTGAAAGAATACTTAGGAAATTAAGGGATTCATATCATTCCAAGATTCATTATAAATGAGCAATTGCACAAATCCAGAAGATAAAGAACTTAAATATTAAACAACTCTATTACTAGCTAAATAACTTTAAAATAGGCTAAGTACACTTATAGCAAAGAAACAAAGAGCCAAGAATAAAACCTTAGAATTCCATTGCCTTCAAAATTTTTTTTTTACAATCCTTTAACCCCCTTATTTCTTTTTGAAAGAGGTTCTACCTTATATAGTAGGACATACATGAATCAGTTACAACTATAAAGAAGTTACAAAAAATAATTATTAGGCTGAATTGCTAGCCACTCCTTTCTCAAAGGCATCTTTAATGAATTCTAAGTGGGCTAACTATTACTAGATTTTTGTTACAATTGGACTTTCTTCTAAGAATTCTCTAACATGTTTATCTTTCTATTAAACTAGGCACTTGTAGTAACTCTACTTGTATAATAATGATAATGCTTTAGCCACTTCTTTTGTTTCAACAATAGTAAATGACTACATTATTTTTTCTTCTAATTATCTACCATCATTTAATTCTGGGGTGTTAATGAGATTAGTTATGTTTTTCTCACACTCTTAAATATCCTATAATGTTGCATCTAGGTCTGCACTGACTTTTTGTATCCACTAAACTTGTCACATATCACCATTCATAGCATCATCAAGAAATGAGGCCTCTAGTTCAGATAATTGATCTCTTTTAGCATTGGTGCAATCTACAAATTCAATGGTCATTGCAACAACTTAATCAAAAAGTTTATTCTTGCCTTTAAGTGCATTAATATTAGCCAAAACCATTTTTTCTTGATCTTTCATGATCATTAATTCATTCATGAAAAATTTAAAATTAGCCTCTTGCATCAAATTATTGACTGAGATTCTATTACATTTTCTAGCCAGTTCTCACTATAATTCTACATTCTTCATCTTCAAGGTTTGTATGCTAGCCTCTTTGATCTAAGATATCTTCATTTAGTCTTCATATTTATTTATTAGTACTTCAAATTCTAATTGCATATAATGATGCTGATTTTGTAGTCTTTCAACTTATTGTTGATGATCTCTAATAGTTTCATTGGTAGTCTTTAAATAATCTACAATAACTACAAATAAATTTTCTACTAGTTCATGATGTGACATGGACATCTTTGTTTTTCCTATTTCTTAATCTATATTTATGTACTGAAAGATAACTAATTCTTCAAGCCTTGGTCTCTTTGGATGCTATTTCTTAAAAATTAGCCTTCCTTTAGCATTCTTAACTTTCATAGATTTTAGCCCTCCCTTTATGATATATGCTAAAGGAAAATTAAACAAAGTTAGGGCCTTCTATGATGTTGAAGTGTTGATGCTAGTAGTTATTATATTTAAAGATGGTTGATCTTTTTTAGGTTGTAGTGTCTTCTTATTAGAAAGAGATTCCACTTACCTTGTTCTTCGTTCTTTAACCTTTGCATGCCAAGTAATGAGTCATGAATTTGCTGGCTGTGATATCACTATGATATCCCAGTGGTTGTGATATCACAGTCAGGATATCATAGCTGTGATATCGCATGGGTTGTGATATTGCGTATGCGATGTATCATACGCGATATATATCATGTCTTTTCCCGCGATATCACGTACGTGATATCGTGTCACGCCGCCAAATCTATAAATAAGAGGTGGCTCTCCCTTGTTTCTCAATTTTATGTTAGATTGTAGCTAGACTCTGGTAGTTTTGTTCCTCTAGAGTTAGAATATTTTCCAGTGTCTGCCCGCAGTGTGGTGAATGTAATTGTACAACATCCTTTATTTGAGTGTGACGTACTTGGACATGCACATGACCAGAAATAAAGATCGGGATTACTTCATCATTGCAGCATTCACTTTGTTTATTTAATTGTTATTTATTGCTTTCTCTCTCACCCTTATCTCCTAGTAATGCGGAATGAGTATGACTTGATTACGAGCATTTAAGTGTGACTACTTGGTATCCCAATGGTGTACCTAGGATATGCACTTGGTAATCCTAGTGGTAGTCATACATGAGGTCCAAGATGNTAGTGGTAGTCATACATGAGGTCCAGGATGTGTACAATTGATCAAGGAATCAGATGTTCATCGCACTTAGGCTAGATTAGATTCTCTTACCCTTTCCCTCCTAGCTTAGCTTAGTTAGTATTATTTTCCACTGCCTTCAGGAGTAGCATTAGGTTAGAACACATCATACACCTCACTCTGGACTAAACCATATGTGAAAAATATAATACTAGTCCAGGTGGGAAGATTGCGAACTGCAACCTAAGGATAACTGTCTGGGTGCCACAACTAGTCTGTCTGCGGAGTTCGACTGGATCGCGTGTGAGAACGCTCGTATTCGTATGGTTGAGTGTAGGGGTATCTTGCCACTCATCATTGGTGCCATTGCCGAGATGGTGCTAGTTATCTAGATTAGTTATATCATACAAGGTCGCTGTATAGGACTTAACAATATATCTTTTAGAAGAAATAATTATAAAAAAAAGTCACATCTAAATTCACACACAGTTTCAAAACAATGCCTCTCCTACAAGATTATAATAATACCACACTTAGTAAGGAAGTTCATTGGAGAACCAACGAACTCTCTGACGATGAAGATTGGAGTATACAACCTGAAGTGGGAGTTTCTTATAAACATGAATGAAAGCAACATCATCCCAACACACGAAAGCATAACTTACCTGATGACGATGAACCCCACTGGCCGCTACAAGCTTAACACAAATACAAGAGGTTGTTCAAATCTCACATAGGCATCGTAAAGAGAGCTGTCTACCCAGGCTCGATTTAAACAACTTTCCTACATTTTCAGGAGGCTATGACTTAGATCCACATCAACATTTACAAGCCTTCTATGATGCCTGCACATGGAATAATATTGATAATGGGTGGCAAAAAATTAAGCTCTTTCCTATGACCCTCGTTGACCAAGAAAAAGTATGGTATAGATTGTTAAAACCAAATTCAATACGACATTGGTCAACAATGGTAGAAGTCTTTAACGAAAAATATCAAACCTACGCAAGAGTGTCAGCCTTGAGAAAACAAATCCAAGGATGGAAACAAGCATAACATGAACCCTTGGAAATGGCCTTAGAAAGATATTATGCATTATTAAACAACTGTCCAGGCCATGGGTTTTCCGAGGAAAGGCTAATGTACCATATTATTGATGGGATACATAATGAAACAAGAGAGACCTTAGGAATATATGCCCAAGGTCAACTATATGAACTACAAACCCATCAAATCCAAGAGCTTATTAAGCGGGTAGCAAAAGAAGAAGGAGAAATAGCTAGATGGAAGGGTGTTGAAAAACATCAATGGGACCAAAATCTCAACTTAACAAAGGTCCATGATCATACAAAGGAGAAATCAACCAATCTCAAGGTGGAAACATCATCTTTGCCAATACAACAATTTTTAGAAGAAGCTGAGGCAAAGATCAATAAGATGTTGGAATGGATGTATCAAAAGTGTGGAGAATTTATCAACACCATTGGAGATAAAATTTTGAAAACCTAAGAAGTAGGAAAAAACATTAGACATTCAAAAAAAAAAGAATGAAGGGAATAAGTGCTCAACTGCCAATCCTATGTATGAATGCAACATATGCCTATATGATCACCCCAAAGGCCAATGCCCAATATTGTTACATCTACATGAGCATTGGGAAACACGTTACATCCAGAGTTCATACAGAGGTACTTTGTTCAATCACAGTGGCAACAATCCCATTCGTGGGGGAGACCACCCTTAGACTGAAGGCACCCTTGTTATTATTCGAACCCAAACACGTATCAAGTTCAACATCTTGTTTCTCCAACTGGGCCAACATACTTTATCTCACCACAATACCAGTCTCCTCAATACTATCAACCCATGCCTCCAACACAACCACCACCTTGTGCACCTTATACTCCTCCTAACTTTCCACATTCTCATCCTTTCCCTCCTTCCACAGTGCCACCAACTGTTCCTAAGGTGTTTGTGCCACAGCAACAACCCATGAACAACACTTGTGCTACTACTTCCAATAGCAGTGAGAACCCTCAGCAACATCCAAAGTGCCCCTTCTTTAAACACGGTTGTAAGAAGGGATAACACAATTCCGAGGCCACTGCATCCTACAACTCAGCACAAGTCCCACACTATGGTGCACCCTTACCTTCAAACCCAATGCCTCATGTAACTTCATCAAGGCCACCATCTAACACTCCAACAACCATACGACCCAATGAACACAACCATGGGAGGCATCATCCTAATCCTTGCATACCATCTAATGGTCACCAACATCATAGTGGGTTAACTCGTTATCTGGGAACTACATCGTATAAAGTGCCCCACTATGCTTACTATAATCAAGTGTGTGAACCCCAATAGGGTAAGTATAGACAAGTCCCAATACTTCCAACATGCAAGGATCCTCAACCTTCATTTATTAATCCTTTCCATCCTCAACCGTTTAGTTATGGGGGATATCCCCCATTTTACTAACAAGCAAGATGAATAAATATTTTTCAATTTTCTTTAATTTTACAACTTTTTGTTTTTCAATTTTTCATTTTTCAACTTTTTGTTTTATCTTTTTATCTTTTTATATTTTTACGTTTTTGTAAGTAATCTCATCTACGAATAAAACACTCATGTGGATCGTTGGTTGAGGTGTGTTCTATGTTATTAAGTCTCGAGTGATCGATTATTTAGATAGTGAGCCCATGACATCCACTCATCCACTCTACAAATAAGAGGTTTTGTTCGAGGGTACAGTGATATTATTGACATTTTAAAACTTAAAATTAATTTTGTGTTCATTGTACCCAAAATGAAGAAGGATGGACCAAGAGGGAATGATTAGGGTGTGACATCAAGGGGACTTGTGGATTCTCTTTGGTGACGTCTATGGGAGATATCATGCAACGTGGTTGTACTAAGATCCTTGTAGATCTAATAAAAAATGGGAGTAAGAGTAATCAAAAGGGCACTCAAAATCAAACGCTGTTCTAGGGGGTTCCACTGGAAAGAAATGCACCCATGCCTGAAGGTTGGTGGCTTCTCTGGATTCAGTATTCAAAAAGAAAAAAAAAGGAGAGAAAAAAAAAAGAAGAGAAGAAAAGTGCCACAATACAAAAATCACTCCTCCCTTGAACAAAATGCCAAGTGATCGTATGCCTTGTTGTGCTGGTACTCTCATAGTTGCTCATCATGGGATGAAACAATGCTATGTCACTGATTAGAAGGATGGACTTGGTCCTGATCTTGGAACGATGGGTTAATGACATGTTAATCATGCTTTTCACGTAGGATTCACTGTGCCCTAGGTTAGTTACCTCATGTCCCAATCTCTATGATCCCTTCTATACTTCATCTCATCTCACTATTCGTATAATTGTTGCGCGTGTCCTGTGTAGCATAGAATTTTCATCTCATTCTGGTGATATTTACATGTGTGTGTTTTGTGGAGTTAGTGCGGATTACATTTAACCCTTCTAGTGCCCACAGACACTTTAAGTGTGGTTACACAAGGGCATCATAGGTTGAAACCTACTTTGGGGAGGACCCACTTATGTAATCTTTTGTAATTTTTACTTATGACACAGCTCAAACACATCATTTATTACCCTCAACATATTGTTCATGATATTCTTTCCCTTATTACTATCCCTCTAATTCAACATTCCTATGAATCATCACATAGCCTTTTTCTTACCACCTAAGGTTTTATCAATCAATTACACTCACTCATCATTATTCATGCCTTCAAAACCATCTAATTACCGGAGAAGCCCTTCCTAATAGCCCAATGTCCTTAGTTTACATTGTTTAATTTCAAGGAAATATTAAAAATTCGGTACATTCTCTAAGTGCCCTAACTTCAATGAAAATATATATACATTACCCCCCTGTGCTAATCAACATCATTTGCAATTGTTCACGTAGGGGAAGTTTTTCAGTTCCTCTCTACGACTCGTAATTGCGCATCCCTTGCTTTCATATCCATAAATCGCTAGTTGATACTCTGATTTTCATTCCGTTTGAACCTACTTGAACCCGGAGTGTTCAGATTAGTCATGGGGGAGGGGCAAACGCCAAATAGTGTATATAGTGCATAAATTTTTTGAAATTCATCATCACCTGAAGGACATATTTAAGGGTAATTAGTTGTAGAATTAAGAATAGCATGTGTCAAAAACAATTTCATCCCCTTAGCTATACCAGAAAATTAAATTTGGAAACCACCTAAGCAAAGAGGACTCAACACTATAATCTTTCGAGGACATGTTCTTCCAATAATTAACATCACACGGAAATAAAGTAAATCTATTAAGGCAAGCAGTAAGGTATAACCTAACTTTGGTAACAACCTTACTAATAATTGGTTTTGTGTGATTGCAGATGGCCCCAAAACGCGAACAACAGGATGATCCTGCTCAAGGTGCGATCAAATGACCTAGGAGAGGTGAAGGACAAGTTCCTATCAGAAAACATGCAAAAATAGGAGGAACAATCATTTAGCATTCATCAAGAAGATCCTCCTACCGTACGGTTTGGGCAAGTAGAAGCAGGAGATACCCTCTTTGAAAGCAGTGCTTGGTACTTAAGGGAAACGTACTAATTTTGGCACAATAAAGAAGAAGGGACCATGGTTAAAATTTGTGGTGTGACTATTGATTTCTCTATTCAAGCCATTTCAGAAGTATTAAACCTTCCGAATACAGGGCCAAAGGTTGCTTAGAACCAGCTGGACACTTTCAGAACCGAGCAACTTAATAAACTGTTGACAGAGAATAAAAGGGTGGCGGAAGAAAAAGAGAAGGCTGACTGGGATGCCTCTATGGCACAAGTGCAAACTTACATGGATGCTAGGGCACTCAAGGCCTTCTAGAGGAGAAACTCCAGGCCATACTTCAACGCCATCAAATCCCAAGACCTANTGCTAGGGCACTCAAGGCCTTCTAGAGGAGAAACTCCTGGCCATACTTCAACGCCATCAAATCCCAAGACCTAGAGCGCAAGAAAAAGGGAAAGACACATATGGAGGAGCCACCACCACCAGGAACTACATGAGTTCCAAATTTTTGTAGTTGTAGCATATTTTGTGTGTTGTGTTTTCTTCCCACACTGCGACATCATCCCAATGGTTGTGATATCACAGTCGGGATATCACAGCCGTGATATCACATGGGCTACGATATCATGTACGCGATATCGCATCGCACTGCCAAATCTATAAATAAGAGGTGGCTCTTCCTTGTTTATTAGTTTTATGTTAGATTGTAGCTAGACTCTGGCAGTTTTGTCCCTCCAGAGCTAGAATATTTTCCAGTGTTTGCCTGTAGTGTGGTGAATGTAATTGTACGACATCCTTTATTCGAGTGTGACGTACTTGGACATGCACATGACCGGAAATAAAGATCGAGATTACTTCATCATTGCAGCATTCACTTTGTTTATTTAATTTTTATTTACTGCTTTCTCTCTTACCCTTATCTCCTAGTAACGTGGAATGAGTACGACTTGATTACGAGCATTTAAGTGTGACTACTTGGTATCCCAGTGGCGTACCTAGGATCTGTGCTTGGTAATCCTAGTGGTAGTCGTGCATGAGTTCCAAGATGTGTACAGTTAATCAAAGAATCGGATGCTCATCGCACTTAGGCTAGATTAGATTCTCTTACCCTTTCCCTCCTAGCTTAGCTTAGTTAGTATTATTTTCCACTGCCTTCAGGAGTAGCATTAGGTTAGAACACATCATACACCTCACTCTGGACTAAACCATACGTGATAAATATAATACTAGTTCAAGTGGGAAGACAATGAACTGCAACCTAAGGATAACTGTCTGGGTGCCACAACTAGTCTGTTTACGGAGTTCGACCGAATCATGCGTGAGAACGCTCGTATTCGTATGGTTGAGTGTAGGGGTATCTCGCCACTCATCACCAAGTGAAGGCATCTAAATCTAAGAATTCATTTGATCCATCAATTTGCCATAAAAAACAATTTTATTTTATTTTATTTAATTGATCTTAACTAAAAAATTTGGTCAAGATGTGGTTATTATCTCCAAACCATCTACTAGCCAATAATTCTATCCTTGTGCATCGCTCTTTTGGTAGAATGATGGAAAGAATCCTCTTAAATTCATCCTTTGCCTACTATTTGGTCATATTCACTAATTCATCATTCATTAAAGAATAAAAAAACATTATTCTCTTGGTGTTCATGGGCCTTTCTCAAATCCTTATTAGGATTGTAGAACCTATGCCTTGCTTCTGAGAGTATTAACCTTTCAAATTTTTCCTATATATTCATTATGTGAGGGATGTTCGCAAAATATCAAAAGTCAATTTTCAATGGAAAAACCTATCCATCCATGTAATCATGCCATAATGGGCTATTCTACAATTACCTCCTGACCTCTAGAGTTGCTAAATAAGAAGTTACAAATTGTGGTAATTTCCTTGGCCTTCCTTCAAATGCACCTATAACAATTTTTGTTTAATGAGCATGGAAAAAGACTTCTCCTTTACATTTGGCCTTGATATCATCTACTATGACTTGCTCAATCCTTGGCATAGCTCTATTGGTTAGAAATTGCTATAGGAGCTGATAAAAAACATTAATGAGAAATTCAAGGGTTTGAGCATCAGAATAATCCTTATGGTATATCACAGGGTAAAAGTCATAGCAGGGCCATCTCTTTTTTACTTGTCTTTCATTAGTGTATTGGGGGAAAATAGGTCTAAACCTATTAGGGCCTAGAACTATGGCCAAAACGTTGTCTAATAAAAGGAAATTCTTATTAAACTAAGCATTATTGGCCATGGTTTTTGCTATACTAGTCTATAATTGGGTGTTTATGAAATAAACTAGGTGCAAGGTTGATGAGACGCGACCTGCATGTGCCGCGATATCGCGTCTTCCCCTGCGATATCGCGTACGCGATATCACGGTCCGCCGCC
>MNCI01025588.1:1357877-1377489 GCA_015680685.1 Gnetum montanum
GACAAGTGAAAATTTGACTTCTAGATTGCTCCACATTGGGGGTTGGAAGTCCTAGAAATGTATTGTTGATACCAAAAATTCACAAGTCTCATGGGGATTGCAAAGGCTACAATGCTCCCATGCTAGGGTTCAAGAGAATGCAGGCACGGGAGATTGCAAGAGGTCTTGAGTGCTTGAAAATACCCAAGTGTGGAAAATGCCAGAAGTCTTGAATCACCAAAGAGTTTGTAATCATGAAAAATTGATGAACTTGTAAATGGTGTTTGGGGCTAGTTTTTATAGGTTTTAGGCCATGAATGGTGTTGCAAAATGGCTATAATTTGGCTACACAATGGTTGCAAATTGGTTATAATTTTGCTGCAAATTTCTACGTTTTATAAGTAAAATGGGTGCCCAAATTTGGGGGGTTACCATATATAGTAAGTGCCTTCCCCCCATGGCCATTCCATTTACTATAAATATTAATAGGAGTACAACTTCTACATTTGAGATAGGTCTTCCATGTTGAGCCTTCTATCATCTTTTTTGAAGTGGCTAGTCAATGTTGGAGTGCATGGAGTGTTGAAATCTGGCTTTTGTGGCTTCCACATTAGGGGCATGTAGTTTCCATGTTAGGGGTGGAGCGTCCATGCTGGGGGGAAACTCCCATGCTAAGGGGGAAAGGTTTCCAAGCTGTGCATGTAGCCTCCATGCTAGGGGAGGGGAAAGTTTCCATGCTAAGGTGGAAACCCTCACTCCTCCATGCTTGAGGTTAGTGAGATTTATGCCTTGCAGATGTTTCTAGCGTATAAACATGTATACCCTCCATAAAACCCATCAAATTGGCACTTTTGACATTCCAAAAGGTAAATTTGAGCTCCCCAAGCTCAAATATAGACAGTAGGTGACTTTTTTCACTTGGGGAGTGAGGCTTTCACCACTTAGGTATTTTTAGTCCCAAAAGTATGGAATAAGTTAGATTTTCCCTTATGGATTACAATCTTCACATTTACAATAAAGTTTTGCCTTGGGTTTCATGGGGTGAAAGCTACATGATGAATATTGGCCATAAGATGTAAATTTTTGTGGTGTTTCAATGGTCCATCTTTGTTGATATCTGGAGGATTGACCTAAGAGGCATTGACAAAGAATACAAAATACCACTACAAGTGCACAATGTTACTAGCTTAAGGCCATGATGGACCATGATACCAATTTAAGACCCTGGAAGGCCATGTTGCTAGTTTAAGGTCGTAATGGATCATGGTGCTGGTGCTGGTTCTAAGGTCTTAATAGGCTGTATCACTAGTTTTAGGCCTTGGAAAGCTATTGAAAGTAGGCTCTCTTATTGATGATTGTTGGCTACATGTAGTATGGCTTTAGATAGGAATGATTGACTAGATTGGCCAGCTCATTCCCATTCATGTCAACTATCTTGAATGCTCCATTATCATAGGCTCTGGTGACAAGGAAGGATCCTTTCTAGTTGGTTGAGAATTTGTCTGCATGCTCATGAATGACTTTGAGGACTAGATCACCCTCCTTGATCTCACTCATCGTTAAGTTATGATGATGCTACTACTTTTGCCTCTCTTGATAGTGTTCAATGCAATCAAGTGCTTGCATCCGTTGCTCCTCCACTAAGTCTAGGATTGTTGTTTGCAATTCCTTATTTTGCTCATCATTGATGAAGTTAGTCAAGGTTACTTGGATGATGTCACCTATAATTCAAGAGGTAAAAAAACTTTATAATCATAAACCAGGCTAGAAGAGGTTACATCGGTTATCATGCAATATGTTGTTATGTAGGCCCATAGTGCATGGACAAGCTACTCATGCCCTTTGTGCTTGCTATTGTTGAGCATCTTCTTGAGCAAGTTGATGATGGCCTTGTTGCTTGCTTCTACTTGTCCATTGGCTTGAGGGTAATAAGTGACGAGAGAGAATGCTTAATGCCTAGGTTGTGACAAAAATATTTTGTTTCCTAACTACTAAATTATGGTCCATTATCCATAACTATGATAATGGATATGCCAAAATAGGATACAATGGTATCTAGGATGAATTTGTAAACCTGCTAAGATGTAGTCTTCCTTAGAGGAATAGCCTCAACCCACTTTGTAAAATATTCAGTTGTGATGATGATGAAGCTATGGCCTACAAAAGGCTTAGGTGTTATGGGATCAATGATATCCAACCCCCATCATTGAAATGACCATGTTATTTGAGTGGTATGCAACTTAGTTGGCAATACATGTATGAGGTTGCTATACCATTGGCATGTGTCACAATGCTTAAATTTTTGCATATAGTCATTTTCTATATGGGGCCAATAGTAGCCTAATCATCTAATCTTAGTGGCCATAGCTCTAGGTCATATATGCCCTTCACAAACACTATCATGAACCTCATATAGCATTGTTCTAGCTTCAATTTTACCCAAGCACTTTAGGAGTGTGCCATCATAGGATCATCAACATAATGTGTTATCACCTACAATGACAAACTACTTCGATTGCTTACATACAACATCCTATTGAGCAGTACTCAGGGCTTGTGAAGATTCACCATGCATAAGGTAAAATTTGATATTGTTATACCACTCCCTGGAAGGAGCAGTACTAATGATAGCCACAAAGTTATCCTCAATGTTTTGTATGATGGGAGTAGCATAGTCCATGGTTCATGTGGGAAACTTACTAAAGACATTTGGTGTCACATTGAGGGCTAATGTTGCAATTACATATGCTATGAAATTCTTGTTTTGGGGTATGTTTTGGATGTCAATGTTTGTGAATTGTTGTAACAATTGCTTCCCTACGTCATAGTATGGTTGTAAGTGTTTGGCTTTACATGCATAGACCTAGGTCACTTGGTTGATCATAAGTTATGAATTTCTTTTGATCATTAAGCATCTAATTCCTAGGTCATAAGCTACGATCATTCCTATGATCAACCCTCATACTCCACTATGTTGTTGGTGCATGGATACTCAAAATGATAGGTGAAGGATCAAATTTCACCAAATAGGAATGTTACAATGTTGGTGGAACTAGCTTCATGGGTAGTTGAAGCTCCATCAGAGTGCATGACCAACTCATAACTCTTGGACACTTGGCTAATAGTGTTAACATGTTCATAAGGAAACTTAGGATCTATGGCTACTTGGTCATGAATGGGTGAAATTGTAAGTTGTAAAACTATAGCTTAACCTTTTGTTGAGGATTGAGAGATGGAATGAAGGTCAAATTCCATGGTTATGGCTTTCCATTGGGCTATATGGCTACTTTTGTATATGTTAATTGTTATGGCATAAGTATGTTGTCTTTGCAAATGATGTTGACTTGGCTTTTGAAGAGGTAGTGTCTCCACTTCTTCAATGAGATGACTAGTGCTAGACAATACTTCTTAACTTCAATGTATTGGGTCTTGTGGGAAACTAATGCATGGCTAAGGTAGTATACTGGCATCTCTACTCCATCATCATGCTTCTGATAGAGTAGAGAAGCAATGGAACATATTAGAGATGGCAAGTTAGATATAAAATGATTTACCCTCTTGACTATTGGTAGTTGTGCCAACTCTTGCTTAAGGTTTTCAAAGGCCTCTTAGCATTGAGCCATCCACTCATAGTGAATCCCTTTCTTAAGCAAGTGTTGCATAGGCTACAATTTATTTGTAAGCCTAGCGATAAACCTACAAATAAACTATAATATACCTTATAATCCCCAAAGCTCCTTAAGGTTAGTGGGTGTTGCTAATTTGGATATGACCTTAACCTTGTTAGGATCAACATGTATTCTTGCTTTAGACACTACAAATCCAAGCATCTTATCAGTCTTGACATCAAAGACACATTTCTTAAGATTGAGCCTAAGCTCATACTTGAGGCATCAATTAAGCACAAGATCTAGGTCATTAGCATGGTCACTGGATAGTTTAGACTTAATGGCTATATCATCTATGTGATTGCGAAGCAAACCTAGCATGTAATCATTGAAGATATAGGTCATGGCTCTCTGGTAGGTTGCTCCTGCATTCTTAAGGTCAAAGGACATCATGGTATAGCAAAAGGTACCCCAAGGGGTCATGAAGGTCATGCTAAGTTGGTGCTCTAGGTTGATCCTAATTGGGTTATATCCTAAGAGCCCATCTATAAAGGACAACAAGGCATGTCCATTTGTAGTATTAATAAGTTGATCAATACTAGGAAAAGGGAAGTCATCCTTGATAGTTGCTTTATTTAGATCTCAAAAATTAATGCAAATATGGATACTCCAATTTTCTTAGAGACGACAACTATGTTGGATAGCCATTCTACATAGTCGACAACCCTAATGAAACTAGCTTGGTAGAACTTTGAGATCTCATTATGAACTGCCAAGGCCAAACTGGGTCTAATCTTGTGCACTTTTTACTTAACTAATCTAACGCTAGGGTCCAATATGATGTTGTGTTGGACCAACCATGAGTCTAGAATTGGCATATCTTCATATGACTATGACAAGGTCTTAATGTTACCTTGTAGGACCTTGGTGATGTCTTGAGCCTATTGAGGTTCTAGTGAGGAGGTTAGTTTAAGGGCTTTCTCCTCACCATTGTGTTGTGATAGTAACCTCAACTAGAGAGTCTTTGGTTATGGTGCCTACGTCTAAGTCAAGGATTTTGACTAGGTTTTCAAGCCATTCTAAAGGTTTCTCTATCAAGGCTACATGGTCAACAAGACTCTCAAGCTTAAGATCTAGGCAATCAGGATTGATACACTATTCAACATCACTATGAGGCCCACTTAGGCTTAAAGGTAGATTTATTTGCTCCCAGGTACTCATACATTAATCTTGCATGTCAACTAGAAGCATATTAAGTGACACCTAGGTAAAAATAAATAAACAATGCTAGAATGCTATAAAATTATGCAAATTCATGCTACTCTAATGCAAACAAGGTTATCTAAGGCTATAAATAGGGTAAAAGCAAGTAAACAAACCAAGTTCAAATAAAGGAAAGTATGATAAATAAGGCTATAAATGATCAACAAGTGGGCCATGATGCCAATTTAAGGTCATAGTGGGCCATGATCACATGATGTCGAATGGTGGTCAAGGAAGGTCAAACCCCAGTATTTGATACCAATCAAAGGCTAAACGAAGGCAAATAATGCTATAATAAGCAAATAAACAAAATATAAGGTTATATAAAGGCTATTAGAAGGTTATCAAGGTCAAAAATGTAACACAAGGCCAAAAACAAGTCTAAACACTATGCAATAAGGCCAAATTAAGTAAAAAAAGCTATATATGGTGGAACTTGGCTAACATAAGGTCAAAAAAGAGGTTATATTTTGCTAGTTTTAGACCTTAGTGGGCCATGATTTGGGGCTATAAGGCCATTAGGTGAGTTTTAGTATTAGTTCGGGCTATTTCTGGGCTATTTGGACATGAAAATTGAGAGTTTTGAAGCTTTTATGTTGGGCCTCCCCTATTTCCACGCTGGCCAGCATGGAAGAAGGGACCCTCAGCATGGAAAATAAGGAAAGTAGGTTTTGGGGCATCTAGAGGTTCAAAATTAAGATCCTAGGGCCTCTCTAAGGTAGTGTAAGACTAGATTTATCAAAATTGGGCACTCTAGAGATCTATAATGTAAGTTTTGGAGCTTACCCCTTTGCTTCCACATTGACCAACATGGAAGAGAAGGGGGTTCAACATGGAGAATCAAAATACAAGAAAAAAATAGGATCAAACATGGTCAAACAGGTAGCTAGAATCTAGATTTGGAAGTTGTACATGCTCTAGCTTTGTTTTGAGGACATTGGAGTCGATTTTGGGTGTCAAAACATGCTAAAATGGCTTCCCCCTTTCTTCCATGATGAGCACAACATCCCTAGTATGGAAGCATGTGGGGACACTTTTTTCATGGATTCAGGATGATCTGGGAGCACATTGACTAGGTTCCTAGGCTCCTAGGAAAGTAGGTTATGAGTTTGCAAGTTTTTGGCTAAGTTAGGATATGTTTGGAGGTTATTCAAGGATATCTAAGGTCTTACCCATTTTTTTTCATTCTAGGGAAGTTTCTCTAGAATGGAAGATTGTGGGGAATAGATTTTTAAGATCAAAATGAGGTCAAATGAACAAAATCTTAAGGCTATGAGGTCCTAGGCTTTTTTTAGCATAGATCTTTGGCTTCCGAGAATATCATCTTACCAACCAAAAGTGGAAAGGTAGCCTTTTCCCCCTTTTTCCATGCTACCCAGCATGGAAGAGGTCCTCCTTGGCATGGATGGAGCTAGAGTCCTAGATCTATGCTAATTTGAGTTGCAATCAACTATGCATGTTAGCTCCTAGAGTTTCCAGGTCAAGAGCTAGGGTTACAAGTCAAAATTTCGCAGCTTTTAGTATTCCTAAGTGTTTTTTGGGCTTTCCCCATTTTTTCCACACTAGGATTGGGGTGCTTAGCATGGAAGACTAGGGGAAATAGCTTTTTAATCATTTAGGATTAGTTTTATAAGGTTTGAAGACTTCAGAGGAAACTGAAAGAATTTTAAAGTGCATGCAAGGTTATTTGATGTTGTTTTGAGGTTTTTATGAGCTTCAAATGAGTTCCCCACTTAGTATCCATGCTAACTAGCATGGAGGAGAGGGTCCCTAGCATGGAAGAACCATAAATCTCAAATATGGATTAGTTTTAGCCTTAATTAATCATGCATGTTTTTTTCTAGGGTTGCCAGGGTCAAGGACTAAGGCTCGAGGTTAAAATTGGTCTATTTAGAGGTCTCCTAAATGGTTTTTAAGCTTTCCCACTTTCTTCCATGACTGGATTGATATACTCAACATTTTTTGGGGGAGATAACTTTTTTGGCTATTTGTGATCACTTCTGTAGGGTTTGAGGCCTCTAGAAGGTGTGAAATTGGTCTTAGGACTCATGTAACACTGTAAAGCATATGCTTGAGGTGTTTAAAGGCCATTTTGGAATTCCCCCCAAAGTTTTCCCCTTTTCTCCATGTTGGCCAATATGGAAGAGGAAGCTCTTAGCATGGAGGAACTAGGTAACCCTACATTTTACCATTTTCTAATGTTTCAAGCCATTCATGTGGGTTTCTAAGGTTGCTAATGTTGACTACTAATACTTGATGTTAAAATTTGGTGATTTCAAGGATTGTTAAGTGGGTTTTAATGTTTTTTTCCTTTTTTTCATGCCAAGATTTCCATGCTTAGCATGGAAGATTGGGAAGAAGGATTTTTTGGCTATTTTTTGTCAATATTGATAGGTCTAAGGGTTTTAAGATGTGCATACAGGGTTCTGAGACACACATAGGGCTTTTTGACATTCGTTTAAGGTCTCTGAAGGCTATTTTTGAGCCCTCCAAAATTTTTTTCCTAGGGACCTCCTAGTATTAAGAGATTGAAGGGCCTTATTTTTTTGGTAATTTGTGCTAGATTTTTCCATGCATGTATATCCACAAGGTTGTTGGTGTTGACTATTGATGCCTAGGGTTAAAATCTGGTCACTTTGAAGGCTATGAGAGGGTTTTCAAGCTTCCCCATCCATCCATGTTAGGGTTGGGATTTTTAACATGGATAGGGTCCTCCTTAGCATGGATAATCCAAGGAGGGCAAGTTTTGGTCATTTTAGTTGACTTTTGAAAGTATGGTGGCTTCCAAAATGTTTGCGTTTCTTCTGAAAGTCAAATTGTATGCAAACTTCAATGGTTTTGACTTCCCCCTTTTCATCCATGTTGAGACTAGAATGCTCAACATGGAGGAGGCCCTATCTAGTGTGGAGGAAACTTAGGGAGTTGATTTTTTCTAAGTTTTAGCATTCTAGTGGCATCCAGAAAGGTTGTGAAGGTTTTGGTATTAGTTTGAGATAATCTAATGTTGTTTTCTTGTTTCTAGGATCCCCCAGTGATCTTCCTAGCTCCATCCTCCTAGTTTCCATGCTAAGCAGTGTGGAAAAGATCTTCCCTAGCATGGAAGAACCATAAAAGTCAAATCTAGACTATTTTGACACCCAATTGACCATGCATGTCAACCTCTAGGATCACTGGTGTCAAGGGTCTATATTGGATGCCAAGAGTTAGTAGTTTGGAAGCTCTTAAGTGCCCCATGTAGTCTTCCTCATTTCTTACATGCTAAGCATGATGAACCTAGTGTGAATGAGAAGGGGATGATAGCTTTGTACCATATTTGAGTGCTTTTGGGGCATTCAAATGCTCCATGGTATTCTAGCAAGGTTTAGGGGTAACCAGGCTTTGAGAAATGGCTACTAGGTAGTCAATTCAAGTTATTTTTGGCTTCCCCACTAATCCACATTTGGGGATGAGATGCTTAACATTGATGAAGCCTCCCCTAGTGTGGAACTACCAAATCCCAAGGTTTCAACTAGTTTTGACTAGGTTTGGTGAGGTTTTTGGGTTGTTGGGTGTGCTTGGAGGGGTTCTAGGTCATGTGGGCTCACTTTGGGGGTCAAACTTGGGCTATATTGGTGTTGCAAGATAAGGATGGATATTACCCTCCTTATTCAATGTTGGGTAGTATTGCCTCAATGTGGAAACCCATGTTATCAAGTTTTGTCCATGTCCTATCCCTTTTGGAAACCCTAGGTTGTAAAAGATATGTTTTGGTTACTAGAAATGGAAAAATGACTATGTTTTAATGTTTTTAGGTAGTGGGAGGCATGTGTCCACACTAGGCATGGCATCCCCAACATGGATGCATGGGAGTTAAGGTTAAAATATCATTCTAAATGTCAAAAGTGCCCAAAATTCAATGTTGATGCAATTTTTTAGGTCAAAGGTGAGGTATCCAAAATTTTAAGATTTTAAAATTTTAACCTAACTCCCACCAATCTCAACGTAGAAGAGACTTTCCCCCCCTAAACTTTAGTGAACTTGAAGTTATGGTGCACTAAATGGACAACTCACGATTAGAGAGGATCTTTACGTTTAGATGAGGTTTTTTATTGTCAAATTTTGCAAGTTTTCAATCATAATTCCATTTTTCACAAGTACCCATTGGAGAAATGCTTAGAAAGAGATTTATTATTAAAATGGACATCAAAATTTAGCATGAAAGCCTCCCATCTCCCCTACAATCAGTGTTGAACCTTCATCTTTGATAGATTCAAACCATTCCTAGCATGGGGGAAAGAGTCAGAATCCTAGGATTTAGAAGGTGGATGAGTAGGAAAGGTATTTTTTATGGCTACCTAGACCTATCTTCATCTAGACGTCATCTATTACTACTTCTAGGTAAGCATTCTGGCCATTTTTACTTTCATTTCCAGCTATTTTTTCTAATTTTTATTGCCATGTGTGGGGTTGTTTTCTTTAGATCTACATTGATGTAAGGGGTAAAATGAAATTATGAAGAAATCATCCCTTTTATTTTTTCCATTTCTATGTAGATATATGGTCATTTCATTGTTTTGGAATTGGTAGGCTTAGTTTTAAAAGTAGGCTTCTTGTTTTCATGCTTTTTCCCAAAAATTTGGGGATAGGGCCATTTTTGTTGGATCTGGGATTCAATCTTCATCAAAATTTAATTCTAAAAATATCCTACCCCCTTATTTTGGTGTGTTTTCAAATGGGTATTGATTTTTTTGGCTGTTTTGGATATTTCTTTAAGGCTATGTTAAGTTGGGTTTTATGAATTTTCAACCTTTTGTTGATTTTTTTATGAAAAAGCAAGCAATGTTGTGTATTTTTATTAAGAAAATCATATCATATTTTTAAAATTTGACATTATGGGTTTGTAGCCCTCTATGTAATCTTTCTAATGGCTATTGTTTCATTTAATTTGGGGATAGGGCCATTTTTGTTGGATCTGGGATTCAATCTTCATGAAAATTTAATTCTAAAAATATCATACCCCCTTATTTTGGTGTGTTTTCAAATGGGTATTGATTTTTTTGGCTGTTTTGGATATTTCTTTAAGGCTATGTTAAATTGGGTTTTATGAATTTTCAACCTTTTGTTGATTTTTTCATGAAAAAGCAAGCAATGTTGTGTATTTTTTATTAAGAAAATCATATCATATTTTTAAAATTTGACATTATGGGTTTGTTTCCCTCTATGTAAGATTTCTAATGGCTATTTTTTCATTTAATTTGGATTTTAAATGATTAAGTTATGACTATTTTCCTAAGATTATGCAGTTAGGTTTTTTATGCCATTTTTAGAATTCAATGTAAATTCACAAATTTTTCCTAAGAAAACGGCAAAGATTTTGGCTTATTTTTGGTTATGGCTGGGTAGGTCTTGGCTTTAGCTTTCCAACAGATGTGGAATCACTTTGATTGGACTTGAAACAAATTTTTAATGAATTTTTTATTAAGCCTACGTCAAAAGGAGGTTTGTGTTATTTCCAGATTTTTGTTCAAATTGGTGAATTTTTTTTCAATAAACAAAAAGGGTTTTGAATTTTTGTTAAGCATGGGAACATAGGGCTTGATTTTATCTTTCAAACAGTGGTTGAATCACTCATTTTGAAACTTAAACAAATTTTTTACCAACCTTGCGGGAAAGGGGGTTAATGGTGATGACTACGATTTTTGTTAGATTTGTCTATGTTTCATGTAAAAACGGTTATGTATCTTTGGTTTTAATGGTCATGGCTGAAAATTTTGTGATTTTAGGATTCCTTCCATGGTGGAATCAATAAAATTAGAGCTTATATGAATTTTTAATGAATTTTTTTGGGGTAAATTATGTGAATAAGGTTAAATCTTGGTTGTAGTACCTTACCCCTTTGGGGATGGATGTGATTGGCATGTGAAGAAATTTTCTTTGTCAAGTTCCATGATTGCTAAATATTTAAAACTTATGTTTTAATTTTTTTTAAAAGAAAAGTTAATGCTTTGACTATTTTTGGTAAGCTTTTACTATGACTATATGCTTTTTTCTAAGTTTAAGCATGATTTAGACAAAGGCTTAATTTTGATTATAAAGTTTTGGCTATGAAAGGTTGTAATAATGCTTTTTGTGAAATTTCCTAAGCAAACTTGAATAAACACCTTAGAGCTTTTTACAGAGGCTAATTTCACCCTTGACTAGGATGCTTTTCTAAACTTGTTAAGAAATTCTAATTGGTCATGATATTTTTGCTTTTCTTCATGTAGGGCCTACTTGAAGCCCATACTCATCATTTTTGAGATGGTGGGCATTCTATGCTACATTGGCCATCCCAAGGCCAACACCCCACTCCTTGACATGCCTTTGGAAAAGGTTTCATTGTGATTTCGACCTAGGGTAAGGAAGTTCCTTGCCTACATTCTATAGAACTTTAGTGTGATGCTATGGTCATACTTGTCTACAAATGTGGTTGGGGCCATAGTGAAGACCCTACTACCTTAGGCATCTAGCCTGATTTTTAGGTTTATTACTAACAATCTACCTCCTAAGACAGTAGGGGGATCAGCAAATGTGATTAGCCCACATTACCTTACCAAAATTTGGACTATGCCAAAGTATAGTTAGTATAATGCTAACAATACTTTGATGGTGGTGCATAGAGCCCACACATTGTTCTAGAACCCACTTGGCATCATGTATCATCTATAGTGGCAAGCATGGTTGTTATGACATTTTATGTTTTTTTGGCTTTATTGGCTAAACTACCTTTCCTAACTTCATTGGTTTTATGAATTTCTTGTAGCTAAAAAGTCAATGATCAAGGATTGATCATTAAAGATTTTGGTAGTACCTCAAACTACCCTAGAGGAATTCACCAAGGGCCTCCAAATTAGAACTATTATATATGAATAGTTAGGTGGGGACTTTGGTGAATACACCACAAGGTTCAACCTTATCTACAAGTAGTGTAAGGACAAGGGGAAGATACACAACTCATGGCTAGGCTCTACTCAAACCCTTACTATTGGAACCTCTACTCAAACCACACCAAAGAAGAAGAGGAAAGGTAAACATAAGAGCTATAACATTTAATGTTTCATAGTCATGAAAGTTCTAAGTGTTATATCACTTTAACTAGTATTCAACATGCTTATGTTGATGCCAACTATTTGGTTTTTTCTTTGCAAGATCTTCCACCTCTATTGATGTTACCATACCACTTTTAAGATGTCATGAGGATAGCCTCATCCTAAATTTTGATGAGGTGATACTAGCAAAGCAGTGGCTGAGGTGATAGGATCTTGGGTACATTCAAGTAAACATTTAGTGTGTAGATTTGCTTCATCTATTTATGACACCTATCCCTTTCATCCTTACTATAGAGATGCTGCCCATCATCAACTCCTTCAATGGAAAGGGTGATTATTTTAGCACCACCATTCGAGGCATGAAGGTTAACATGGACATTAATGAGGGCCTCTTTTATGACTTGTTTGTTGTCCCTGCTAATGGGGCAAAGGTTGCCACTAGAATAGTGAAGGAATTGGGCCATTGTGAGGAATTTTTAGAGTGGCTTGGTGCTAACATGGACCATTCTAGAATTTTCATGGATAGCTCCATGAACCTTGATGTGAAGGAATCATATCCTCTATCTAGGCCTCATGCATTTCCCAAACTATTATTTCGAAAGAAGGTGATTGGGATCACATAGGGATGGACCTTTAAGAAGGTCCTGATGAATGACACCAGGTTCAACTGGGCAACTACTTTGGCTATTGGGCTTTAGGAGGAGATCCTTAGACTTTGTGTAGATGCCTCTACAATAATCCACATGTGTTTTACATTCTTTGCGGGTTACTTGAATAGGTTTGTGGATTTTTTGGTGGTGTGTAGGAAGGGGTGATGGGTTCCCCAAGATCCAAGAAAAATTTCTAGGCCTTGGATAAAGCACATTTATCCAATAATGTAGTTCGAGAATCCACTAGAGGGGATGGATGATATGCTATCCATGATCACCAATGATTTTGATGGTAGGCTGTGTGAGTCCCCTGATAGCATGGATGATGAGGAGCCTCTCATGTTTCTGAAGAGCATCTTGGAGGCCAAAAAATGACATAGGGAGGCCAAAGGGATAGCCAAGAAGAAACTCAAGAGGTCCATGGAGGAAGCACTACCAGCATCAAACCAACTCATCCTGAAGAAGCTTAAGTTTGAGCTTAAGCCATTGCAGCAGGTAATCATAGGTGATGAGTGGTGAGGTACCCCTACATTCAACCATACAAATGTGAGCGTAGCACGCGCGATCCGGTCGAACTCCGTAGACTAAGTGCCTACACGCCTTATGGAACACTTAAGGTTAATTATTCATTATCTTCCCAGACTTACTTGTAGTTGTCATGGTTGTATGGTTAAGTAAGTCTAAGATATATGATTTTTATGTCTTTTTGGTTTTATCTCCTATGTTGACAAGGTGAAGAGTGAAGAGACTAATTACTAACTTTAACTAACTAACTAAGCTTGAATTAACCTAGCATCAACATCCATTCCCACTTACCGTTCACACCCTAAATTGATGCAACCTTGGTTACCAAATGCTAGTCGTTGCTGGGATCACCAAGCATAACGCACGTGCTCAAAGTGGCCGTATTGAAGCACTTAACTAGGAGAGAAGGGTTGAGAAAGATTTAATGAATAATAAAGCATGTAAATAATTAATAGTAAATAACAATAAATAAAATCCTATTTAGCCTATTCCATGTACTACAAGGTTTATCCAAGAAGTTCGTCTTTATTACTGTACACAAACTTGTGTTCAAGTACAATATTTGCTCGAATAAAGATTCGTTCACTTTGGAGCTCCTACTACGGGCACATGGAAAATATTCTATCTCTGGAGAGGTAAAACTGCTAGAGTTTCACTATGGTCTAGGCCTAGAATGAGAAACAAGGGAGAGCCGCCTCTTATTTATAGATTTGATTGCGCACTGTGATATCGCGGCCCATGCGATATCGCATCTCATCATACCCCTATGACTGAATAAAAACTCATCCTTGAGTTTCTTACAAAATATTGGGATAGTATGGGATTATTGAATCAAATGGAACTAATGGGATGACATGTGAACGAATCATCATTACAAGACAAGACAAAACTAGTGTTCATGACAACAAGGGTGAACACTTTATACATTTGACATCAGGCCTCATTTGGTAGCTGAGAAAGAGAGAGAGAAAGAAGTTTTGCTACTACCAACGCCAAGATTACACCTTTCATTGTCCATCTGTAAGTGTGCCATTGATCTTGCTCTTTGCATAGCTGCTTCAGCACCACTCCATTCCAAGTGTTCCTTCCAGATCCAATCCATTGTTGCATGATTTCCATATGCACATACAACATAGTCTTATATTAGCAAGGGTAAATAAATCATAATGCAATTGATACCTTGCTTCGGTGAAAGGTCCATTGGTTGAGTTGTGGTATGGCTAATACGAATCTAGAGATATTATAGTGGTGACTACCGAAGGTGTAGGGGTTAGGAGAAAATCGAAAAATTTGGGTATGGACCCCCATGGCTAAGAGCGAACCACCGGTAGCGATAGAATGGAGAAAGAAAAAGAACAAGAAAGATGGAGAAAAAGAGACAACTATAACATTGATGAAATGGATGTCAAGATGGAAATGAAAAAAATAATATGGGTGCAAAAATGTGAAGGGAAAGAATTTAACTGATGCGCTAAATAGGAATGTCAGTGGGTCCTCCCCAAAGCAGGCTCATGCCCTTAATGCCCTGAAAAACCCACATTCAAAGAGTTTTTGGGCTCTGGGAATGTCATTGAGAACAAGAGTTAAAGTCTTAACCACAAGAATTTACCAAGAAGAAAATAATGCATCAACCAAAATATACACTAATGCTACAACCGGAAATGAGGTGAACAATGGAAAGAAGGATGGAGAGAAGAGGATAGAATGGAGTCTCAAGAACAAGGTGGTGTACAGCCCCTTGTGGAGTTCATGATTAATGTGACTTAGCAGATCCCATTCCAAGTTCAGCCTCAAACAAATCGCTTCCAGTGACTTTGCATTAATGCATTCAGCCAATCCATCCTCTTGAAGTAACAAGAATGCCTTCCTAAAGAGCCACCACCAGTCTGACGAAACAAAGGAGGAGAGAATGGGAAGCAAGGAGGGCCTTAGTTAGAGGGAACAATTTATTTTAGTTCCATAACTAGTGCTTGTAGCCCAATTGATTATTTTGTCTAAGGGATGTGCTTTGAATTCTCACAGTTTTTTTTATATGTTTATGCGTGAGAACCACACCATGCAAAGACTTTGTTATTTTTATTAGCTCAGCTTCCCGATAATTAGGTAACGTCAAAACGGTAAGAAAACCCAAGAAGAAAACATCCAAGCACCAAAGAGAACGGCCAACACAAATGCATCAAGTTCTGTTGAAGTCACACCCTTTTCAAGCCTTGAGTCCTTCCTTAGTTTGAGAAATGCCCAGTCACTGATTCATTAATAGTTCTTATTTAGAAAGGGACTGTACATTTCCAAGCCAAGAGAGGCCATAGAAATTTGTGGATGTATGGATGAAGTGGACTCATTTCCTGTCATATCAAAAGAACCATACCTTAGCGTCAACATCATAACTTAAAGGTAAAAATCAAACATTAGCAATCAATAGGAAAACAGTTCATACCATCATGAAGAACACTTATTGGATGAAAAACTTACAAGATGGATAACACACACACAAAGAAATGAAAAAGGTATAAACGATGTTGTAAAACAAAAACAAGAAAAGTTAAAGGAGTTTGTAAAACAAAAACGTGTAAAACAAAAATGTGTAAAACAAAAACATGTAAAAAAAAACTTTAAAAGAATTAAGGGCCCCAAATGATTAGCATAGGTGGCCATCTCCCCCATGACTGAATGGAAAGGGAGAGATCCAAAATAATGAACATCTATTTGAATTTCTTAAAATTTTCCAACTTCTCCCAATTGATGTTCTTGGATTAAGGGGTGGAAGTTGGCAATGCTCGTACTCTAATGTATCTATGCTTTCGTTATGGGCATGAGTTGTTCCCCTAGTTTGATCCATGCATGTTGGTCGGTTGCTCTTTCGATTAGCTGTCAACCACGGGGTGTTCTCTTGTTAGTGGTTGCTAAATACATGCACCTTGCAAGAAATGAGCATTCCTCCATGTCATCACCCTCTGAGTCACTGTATGTGATGCATGGAACTTTCTTCTTCTCAATCTTTCCATAAATGTTTACCTTAGATATTTCCAAGGAAAGATGACGGATTCGTAGGCATGCGTCTATTGTACTTAGCCATGCCCTTCCCATTATAATTGGAAAGCCCCCTTCGTTGCTGTTGACTTCTATCACTAGGAAATCGGCTAGGTATGACCAACCACACACAGTGGTAAGGATGTCCTCCACCAATCCCAAGGGAATGGTGATGGATTGATCAGCCAACTCTAGTTGAATATTGCTCTTCTTAAGTGGAGGTAGGTTCCAGGCTTTATACATTTCTCGTGATATTAAGTTGACTCCAGAACCTAAGTTAAGAAGAGCCTTATGAGGTTTGTTCTTGATGACTTGGAGGTAGATTGAGGGACTTCCAGGGTTAGATAGTTTCTTGGGAAGGTGGCCTACCTTGATCTAGTCGATTACGGTATGTGTTAACATAACCGTATGCGTTAGGCTCTGGTGCTAGATTGAAGGGAGCTCCAAAGCCTTATGTGTTGGAGGAGCGTACACAAANGTGCTAGATTGAAGGGAGCTCCAAAGCCTTATGTGTTGGAGGAGTGTACACAAACTCAACCATTGGTGGTTGTGAGAGCTTGTTTGGGCTTTTGGTTCTGAAGAAAGGTCTTTTTTTCTTGCAGTTTTCAGAACCAGTAGCGGGTTGAATGTTCATAGCTCTCGTAGCATTACGTTGCTGCGGTTGAGTGGGGAGTTTCCTTGCATTGTTGGAGTGGGTGGTATGGGAACTACCGACGGAAGAGAGGCGGATGGATTTGGAGGATGGTATGGATGTGGAGCATCTCCTAGAGGAGGAGTTCTTCTAAAGTACTCCCAAACTTGGTAGTGACGTTGGGGAGTTGCGTGACCCATGGAGTCACTTGGAGAATTCGGCTGTTGCATGTAGTAGCCATAAGGATCGGGTTGTTGATAAGGGTATTGTTGTTTCGACAGTGGCATCCCCCATGACTGTGGGTATTGCCACTGCTGATGTTGCCCGATGGGTTGTGGTGGAGTTCCACTTGGATAGTATGTCAATGGTTGGTGGAACTGTCTTGGGTTACCTTGGAAATAAGGTAAGCTTTAGGGTGTTTGCCATCTGTTGAGTCTCGGGTTAAGTGCATACACCCTAGACACTTGTAGATGTGAGATGATTGGACAACATCCCTTAGGATGGTCATAGTGGCAGATCTCACATCCACCATCATTTTCTATGTCCGAATCCACAACCTCATTGGAGATATTCATTTTTCCCTTACCCTTGTCATGTGCATGGCTTGAATCTCCCTACTTTTTCTTGTCCTTGTCACTACTTCATTCCTCCTTAGAATCCTCTATAATTTTCAAGACAAGTTCAAGTCTACTATCTAAGGAGTCCTATATCTGATCTACCTTAACCACCACTTTCGTTGTTAACTTTTGAAGCGGCAAGGTTTTTTGATTCACCAACTCTTTGAGTGGTGACTCATCCTCTTCATTGTAGAATCTCACTTCCCTCTTTTGGAGGGAAGGATCACGGTTGTATTCTTCCATGCTCTCTCTTTTTCGTAGCTCCCCTTCTTCTTTGGCTACTTACTCCAATAGTCAATGAACTTCATGGGATCTAAGTTCTGATAATCTTCCTTGGGCATAAGTCCCAAGGGTTCTCCTAGTTTTGTATCTTAGCCCATCTACGATGTGACAGAGTTGATCCTGTTGTGCGTAACCATGGCCTGGGCAATGATGTAGCAATGTGTAGTAGTGGCCCATGGCAGCATCCAAGGGTTCATGATTACCTTGCTTCTATCCTTGGATTTTCTTACGTGAGTTAGACACTCTGGAGTATGTTTGATATTTATCGTTGAAGAGTTCTAACATCGTACTCCACCTCCTAATGGTTTCTAGATCTAAGGACCAGTACCAACTCTCTGCTTCCTTTATGAGTGTTGTAGAAAACAACTTTAGTTTCTCCCACTCATTCTCAATGTTCTGCAAGGTGTAGGCATCGTGGAATGCCTGTAAATGATTTTGCGGATCAACGTTGTATCCCCATTCGAAGCATGAGATATTGTTCATATCTAAGCACTTGATCCGGCTATCTTTTTGATGCCTTGTTGGTATTCTCACGGCCTCCGTTATATCTAACATACTTTAGGTGGCAAGTAGGGATTCATCATGATCATCTCTTTCATGACGTCTATGATGCCTACGTTGTTCCCTACTTTCCCTTCTTTCATGCCCTTGTCCTCGCTCTTGACTCTTTCGTCGAGGTCTCTAATTTTTCCTACCTCTATCCTTACTGTTATGCTCTTTATGACTATGCCTTGATGTGGAAGGAGAGGGTGAATGATGTGATGAAGAGAAAGAAGAAGGAGAACCATTGTCATGACGATGTTTCTTACCTTCTCTTCTGTGGCTTTGGCCTCGATTGTGATGATGATCTGAGTGCCCGTCCTTGTCATGTGTCTTTGTTCCCTCAGTAAATAGTTGGTGTTCATGGGGATTAGAAATAGGGTTGTGTATCATGGAGCATAGGTTTTGATACCCCACCTCCTCACTATCATTAGGAGGGGGAACATCATTTGATGGAGAACCTGTTATAAGTGGTTTGCCATTTCCAATTTCGCTTAGGACGTGTGGGACCCCTTTGCCCTTCAACAATGTATGGTTGCTCTCCTACCTTGAGTCCCTTAAATGTTGTGCTACTATGGGATGGTAACCCCTTGTGTTAAAATCACCTATAACATATTCAACATATAGCTGTGTCATGCCTATCTATGCAAGAGCACAAATAAGCATGTTAGGGACTGCTCGATCTGGAGGTAACACTATGTTATCTTGCAAGTCTCTCCAACGCAGTTGTTCATCCTGATGGAGGATAAAGGTAAAATATGGTATATACTCATTAGGATGGGTATATACCATTCGGTATTGTTGAGGAACTGGCTGATTTTGGTTATGTGTTTTAGACTACCAACTGTTTCTTGTATGATCCCTAGGTGGTGTAATGCTCTTGTGAGAAGAAGAAGAAGACATTGTGTCTTTTTGATGTGCTAATTAACCATTATATAATTTTTTGTTTAATTAATCCTAAGGTTTTTTTAAGCTCCCAATGATATGAGTGATTTCCTATGTTCTACTTAGCACACAAACACTTAGTCCCTGGCAACGGCGCCAATGATGAGTGGCGAGGTACCCCTACACTCAAGCATACGAATACGAGCATAGCATGCGCGATCTTGTCGAACTCCACAGATTAAGTGCCTACACGCCTTATGGAACACTTAAGGTTAATTATTCGTTGTCTTCCTAGACTTACTTGTAGTTGTCACGGTTGTATGGTTAAGTAAGTGTGAGGTATAGGATTTTTATGTCTTTTCGATTTTATCTTCTATGCTGACAAGGTGAAGGGTGAAGAGACTAATTACTAACTTTAACTAACTAACTAAGCCTGAACTAACCTAACATCAGCATCCATTCCCACTTACCGTTCACACCCTGAACCGATGCAACCTTGGTTACCAAACGCTAGTCGTTGCTGGGATCACCAAGC
>MNCI01025588.1:1377647-1405808 GCA_015680685.1 Gnetum montanum
GAAACAAGGGAGATCCACCTCTTATTTATAGATTTGACGGTGCACTGCGATATCGCGTACGCGATATCGCAGCGGAAGACGTGATATCGTGGCCCATGTGATATCGCGTCCCTTCAATAGGTATGCTTCATCTAAGTTTTTGCTATTTTATTTTATTTTGAGAGTTATGGTTATATTATGGTTTCATATGCTAATGGATTTTCTATGTACTATGGTTGTAGACAAGTGTGAGGTCTTGGCAATCCAAGTTACTACAGGGGAAGAACAAAAGCATGTAGAAGAGGTACTCCTACAATAACCTAAGGTGGACACAAATGATCTAGATGCTTTGTTTACTGAGTTAGTGTAGAGTACATCCTCCATCATCATTCTAGAAGAAGAAGAGGATGAGCCCGGTATGCCCATGATTGAATGCTTTCGTTGTTTTCTAATTTTGATTTTCATCCTAAGCATTCGATGATTGTTATGCTTGTAGTAGTTCTTGAGCCACCAGTGCAAGCCCTTGTCCCTAAGTTTCATGTGAAACCATGGGTAGAGGCCCCAAACAAGGTGGAGTTCATGTGCAGGATGGCTTAGGACATCATTGACTGGTTGCAGCAAGTTGCACTCAATATAGGTAAGGACTTCTTTTTATATGCCTTAGTTGTTTGGCTATGTTATAGGTTATGTTTGTGTTATGGTTACACTATGTTTATGATTATATTTTTGGTTATGTAGTGCCTTTTGTGTAGTGGAATCTCAGTTGAGACATGGAGAGTAACTTCTTGTTAAACCTTTCCTCTGATGTATCTAGTGTACCCTTGAAGTTGTACAACATTGCTACTGATCTAGCAATGTCATGTGGAAAAAATTCATGGGAGCTAGAGAGGTCCAATGAATCCCTATGGGAGGAAGTTGTGGCCTTAAGGGACAAGACTCAATGGTACGAGGAGATGATTAGAGATCTCCAAGATTCCAAGGCCTTTGTGGAAACCCAAGTGGCCAACTTAGGGGAATTGTGGACCAAATAGATCACGTGGACCCCATACTAGCATACCATTTAGAACAAAGTAGCACTCTTATGGGAGATGGTGGAGCAGTAGATGCAAATGGACCACATCTCTTTGAAGGTTGAGGATGAAAAAGATTAATGCGCTTGGTTCTTAGAGTGTGGTAAGAAACAAAAGGTCCATAAGCGACAATATAAGGTGAATCATGGGGCCTACCTCAAGTGGCTCAAGGAGGCATTTGTTGAATGGTGCAAGAAAGAGTTTTTCATCTAGGGGATCTAGGTAGAGAGTGCTTATTAGCTTTTTGAGAGTACTCTCACATTCAAGCAATTCCCTACTCCTCAGATTACCACTATTACAAGTGAGAATATGGATGCTATTACCTAGGAGCCACCTACTTGGACTATGGTAGATAGGATTGGCATCCTTTCCAGCATTGATCTTGGGGATGTTGACTAGGTCAACATGACAGAGGGATAGATCCTTCATTGTTTAGAGGAAGGCCTTCCACATCTACCTCTAGAAGTTATGGAGCTAGGATCCCCATAGGTTAGATGTATTTTATGTTTTATTTTTAGTTTTAAGTTATGGTTTTGGATATTGATCACTAATTGGCTATGTGTTGTTTCATTTTAGGCATCAAGAGACCTTGGTAGCCCTATGGGTGAGGGTGGAGATGATCCGCCACTTCCTCCTCTGAATGCCCCTTAGCATCCTCCATTTGCTAATTTTCATCTTGTTGGCTATATTACTTTTATTTTCATGTTGATGGCTAATGTTAGCCAAGACTATGTTATAGATGGTTGTTATTATTTTTTGAAATTTTTGCCAAATCGTATAGCCATGGCTATGAATGTTATGGACACTTTAAATTTAAAATTAAAATTTTGGTTTCATTTTTGGCTATATATATTGTTCTAGTGAATGTTGTAAATGTTGTGAATGACTATATTGACATTTTTGGTTATAAAGTTAAACAACTAATAAATGCGATAATAGGCTAGAAAAAAGTATAATAAAAGAGACATTTGCTAGTTTAGGCCATGGTGCATGCAGGTTGTATTGTTTTGCCAGTTTAAGGCCATGGAGGAGCATGTTGTGTTCTGGTTACTTTGCTAGTTTTAGGCCATGGAGGGCCATGTTATGTGATTGTCTTTGCCAGTTTAAGGTCATGACAGGCCATGTTATGTAATTTTCTTTGCTAGTTTAAGGCCATGGTGGGCTATGTTGCCAGTTTAGGATCTTAGTGAATTGTGATGCTAGTTTAAGATCGTAGCGGGTCATGATGCCAGTTTAAGGCCATAGCGGGTTGTGACGCTAGTTTAGAGTCCTAGTAGACTATGGTTAAAAGGAAACTTATATTTTTGGCAATTTTATGTTTTAAAGTTTTTAAGGCTTTTTTGATGTTTATAACATAAGTAGAAGTAAAGAAAAATAAAGGCTGTAATAAATAAGTAAAATGTAAATGAAAGTAGAAACTTAGGCTACATGCATAAAGAGTAAAACAAAGTACATAAAAAGGTATAACAAATTAAGAAATAAAGGTTAGGCCATTAGTGCATCTAGTTATAAGGGTATGGAGAGGTTAATGTGCACTTCACTTGTGTAGATTCTTCCTAATCTTTGAAAGATTAGGGAATGAGTAAGCTCTACTTTGCACAAGTTTGTATTCACCATCACCATCACTGATGATGTTAAAAATGAGTTCATCCCATAATGCATCCGGTTGCTTATCATTGCCATTTTTGGGGTGTTTCTCTCTCTTGGATTAATGGATTTCATGGCTAGGAGCTTCTTCTTGAAGCTCCACTTTAGACCCTTGCTCTATGATCACATTGTTAATAGTTAGGGGAACTGTGCTATCACTATGAAGAAAGATTTCACTTGCCTTGTAAGGAAGGTGAATTTCTTGATGGATGGATGAGGACACAGTCAGTAATTGAGCCAAACATGATCTTTCCAAGATAAGGTTGAACCCTAGTATCTTCTCCATTACTAAGAAATTGGTGGTTGTGGGGAATTTCTACCCTACCAAAAAATCCAAGGAGATGGACCCCTTGACTACAATCAAAGATTCATTAAAATACTTGAGGGTAGCTAATGATGTAGGCTATATCTACTTAGTTAGGTCTAAGTGTTTAACAATGGTACATGGGATGATGTTGGTTGTAGCTCCATCATCAACTTGCACTTGATGCGCTTTAAACTGAACTACATTTATTGTTATGAATAGAGAATCCCTAGTTACTTTTCCATTTTTGGGATTAACCTTGATTTCAGTATCATGAAATACTAGGCATGTTGACTTCTCCTCCCTTGATGAGGGAGGAATCATCACTGCATGGATGGATTTCTTGTTAGTAAGGATGTCCTCACTAATAGGGATGGAAGTTAACATTTTGTCTAGTGCCTCACAATGTATGGTGGAAGTCATGATTAGGTCATGCAAGCTTAGAGTTTTATTCTTTTGCTTGAGGGATTGCCTAACTTGATTCATCACACTAAGGAAGTTTTTATTGTTGGAAATAGACTTGTCATCCTAGTTGTGCTTCACTTCCTTCATGTGTCCTAAAATGAAAAATTTGACTTTAGGTTCTAGTTGTTGGGGCTTTTCCTCATTCTTCTAGTTATTAGTTCTTTGGTTCTCCTATGACTTGTTAGTTGAAGTAGGTTGGGAAGGAGAGGCCATGGGTATTGCTAATATGTAAGTAGGCCTCAGTGGGTCCACTTCCTTGCATGCCTTTGCTTGCTTGTCATCCTTATTGTTGGAATTTTTCTTATGCTTCTTCCTTTACTTAGTTGAGGTCTTTTGGTTGTCAACTATTGGTTGTGAGGAAGAGGTAGTAGCATTAGCCACCATAGGAGGTCATTGTGCAGTTGGTTGGGCTATGGCTAGTTGGGTTGTGTTAGGTTAGGATACCTTGATGACAAAAGGACCCCTTGGATGTACTTGTGATGGTACTCTTATGAAAAATGGGGATCTTGAGCTAGTGGAAGCTACAAAAGCCCTTTCATCACAAGGAGGTACTCAGATCATAAATGGTTCTCTTAAGGATCTCTGATCATCAATAATGTTGAATGTTGAAATAACATAAGTGCTATCATTAGCATTCAATGGATCTTTGTAAAACTACATCGATTGATTTTGCAGCTAGAGTGGGTTGGAAGCATCTAAGACTAGCTCCTCCTTATCTATAATCCTCTACAGGTCATCCTTCAGTGTGAGGTAGAAGTCTGTATCATGACCTGATATTTAGTTATAATGGTAGAAGCTATCTAGTTTGAAGTACCTAGGTAGTTATGGGTCATCCTTTGTTTCTTGAGTGGGATCCTTGGCTATTCCACATAGTCAATCATGTTTCTTTCGAGGGGCTTCAGCCATCTATTTGTATTACATGCATCCAATCTTCAGTAGTTGGTCTAGTAAGTTGGATGGCTTTAGAGGTAAGGTACTGTACTTAGACCTAGCCTTCATTTTGAAGTTGGGTTTGGTTGTTGTTAATGCAATGGCCCCAGAGGTTGATGGTTGGTTATTGTGATCATTAGTGGGGGCCTTGGGTGGGTTGGTCCTTGGTCTCTAGTTTGTCATCTTTTCTTCTTTGGTCATATTTGCTATAGCCATGTTGTTTTTTTTGTTCTTCTCTTTGTCTCTCCGTGTAGGCTAGACCATGACTAGCCTTTGCAACATCCTCTATATTCTTGGTTTGGAAAAATTCTAAGCTAAGAAATTGTGGGTTAAGATAGTAGAGCTTTGACTTGATAAAGTCAATCATTATACCCTTGAATATGGCTAAAATGTGAACCTTAGCAATGGACTTTAGTATTTCATTTAGTAGTCCATTCCAACATTGGATGAACTTCTATACTAGTTCTAGGGGTTCCTGCTTGATCTTCATGAGTTGGTTAAGCATGGTGTTAGGCTTCAAGTTATACTTGAAGTAGTTGACAAACTGAGCTATCAAGTCCTCTAGAGAGGATATGGATCCTCTAGATAAGGTGTGGTACCAATCAAGTGCTTTCCTAGTCAAGGACATAGGGAAAATCCTCATGATGGTACGAGGCCACGATTGCAAGAGAAAGCACTTGGATAAAAAGATAATAAGGTGAGCATTAGGATTACCTTCTCCATTGTATTTGCTAAATTAGGGGATATGGAGACCAAGAAAACAGTTTGACAAGTTTTCTAGTGAAGAAGTCTACTATGCTACATTACTCTGTGTAGCGTAGCGAGCCTTGAAAGATAACCACTTAAGCATCCAAGTGCAAATTGACGAAATGATTGTAAGATAAGTCAGGATTTAGCCAACACAAGGTGCTACACTATGTAGCATAGCACAGTGTAACAAAGGTAGAGTAGAAAGGCCCATCTTGCCAAGTGATTCCAAAAAAAAGACTACACTTTTGCAAGGCTTCAACCTTCAAAGTTGCCTGCCCCACTTAGTCCTCAGGCCTCGAGCAAAGTTTCTTGCTAGAAAATGGCAGATTGAACAAGGAAGCATGATACATTGGCTACTACGCTATGCTATGCTACATAGCAGAGCACAGCATAGCAACAATGCAAAAACAAAAGAAGTTTTCCAAACATGAATTCAACAAGTTTGAAGGCTTCTTGACATGAAGGAAAAAAGTTGCAGTTGTTAGCTTGACTAAGCCTCAGACAAATGCTCTTTGACTCCGCAAATTTCTGTCAAGACCAGTAACTATGCTATGCTATGCTATGTAGCGTAGCACAGTGTAGCAAGTAGCTACTTACGTTACACCAATGTGCTCAATAGCATGAGTAGTGCAACACTGACACGAAAGCATCAAGACATCTTCGGGATACTCTAGAACTTGTTGGCAATAATCTTTCTCACTTTGGCATCTCGTTGGTGAAATCAATAGTTTTACTTAATTTTGCATACCCCTGGTCAACTCCAAAAAAATTGTTCCTATGCTTGACCCTGCTTGTAAGAGCAGGGAAGACGTAGTCCTGGAGCATAGGCTCCATTTTACTTACATTATTAGCACACTGGATTTCGGCACATGCAATTTCAGTGGTATAGTCACAGCGTAACAAAGTTCACATCTAGCATCACACACCTACACGATATGGACATGTTAGCACTTTGTGGGGTCTAGGACATGTGGCATCTAGACCACACTTATCTCCTGCTCTTGGCCCTATAAATACCCCAGCAAACAATGCTCAAGGGGTTGGCTTTTTGGTTGGATTTTTGGTGCAGTTGGCTTTTAAGTTGGCTTTCGGAGAGCATAGTTGGCATTTTGAGCATTCTGGTTGCCTTTGAGTTCTCTGGTTAGCTTCAAACATCCCTTTTTGAGTCAAGCATTTTGGCATCTTAGCAAACAGAGTAGCAAGTAGAAGACCTGTGACTATACTGTTCGGTGTAAGCAGTGTCTCTCCAGTGTTGCATAACATATTGTACCCCTTTCAGCAAGGCAAAGAATCAAATCCATGACCTTTGGGTTGGTGCACTTTCTCACCCAAGTTTCATTTTTTATTTCCTTAGTATAATAATTGTTTTGCACTATTTTCAGCATTTTGCATTTATTGATCATCGATTTACTCCGCGTGTCTCGCTTCCAAAACCAGCGTTTATGAAAAGGTTAAGATACACCTATTAAGTCCTTGTCTGATTGACTAGACCATTCAAGGAATCCCATTTCTATTTCTCTCTAGCATAGCCCTCGTATGGATCCAGGGTTAAACTATTCACCTTGCAACCTCTCGGTGTTCCAGCCACTGAAGTTTTTGATTGCTATAGTTTTTGGCACTAGAAGGAGGGCCTTTTTTGTGCCCTTTTTGTGTCTTATGGGTAGTCCTACATACTTTTTATATCCTGTCATCCACTACCATAAACATGATACCATTTTGTGGTTGTTTACGCATCGTGTGGTGCAGATTGGTCATGATGACGGTTCCTTTGAAACCCGGTAGGACTAAAAGCCTTTGATCTCCTATTGATTTCCATGCTTCTCATTTATGATTTTTTCTTTTATCACGCAAAATGATTTTGACAAAAACCACTATTTTCACCTTGAGCCTTGAGGCTCCTTTCTTAGCTCAAAGCACCATAGGTGCCAAGCGGCCACCTAGCCCAGTGCCGGCACCACGCTAGTCCCTTAGGATTCAACATTTGTCACCTAAGTTCTTGGCATAAGATGCAGAGCGTTACAACTTTCTCTATGCAAAGATCCAAATAAATTTTCCCCTAGATCACCAAGAACTCGAGGAAAAATACAACTTTGAGTTCCTTCATTGGAACGGGAGGGAATTTATCCCTACCTCTGACGTTACCATCCCCCTGACGGAGACGTATCAGTGGATCTTAGACTAGCTAATGTAAGTCAGTAAGTCTAGGGAACGAGATACGACGTCTCATTATGATGAAGCATTCTAGGATGGATAGGAAGACCTGGACTTCCAATCTGAGGGTGGTGGCCAGACTTACCCTGCAACCATCCCTCCCACCACGGTCTTTAGGTGAAACCCGCTTTTTGCATCAGCCTCCTTTGTGATTACCATGGCTCCACCTCAATCTACATTTTCATCAGCCATAGGTAGCCATCCTGCACCCTTAGCATATCAACATGCTCCTCCCTTAGTTTTATTCCTAGGCACTCTCCCTTCTCATTCTATCCCATCCTCATACCAGGCACCGGTCATAGCTACGTTGCCCTATGTGCACACTGAGTCTACTTCACAATTGCATGGAGTCTTTGCCCCTATTCCATTGTCTACACCTATTCCACCATCAGTGGTAGGCCCAACCCCAACTGCATGGTGGACCCCAACCACTTCGCTCCATGTTTCGCAACGCCACCAGATGCCACATTACCCTTACCACCAAGCATACCAAGTCCTGCAGGTATCACAACCAAGCGCAGGACTGTGGCCCATCCCATCAGTCATGCAAATGACTAACCCTATAGCACCACTAGTGACTGCCACTCCAATAGCACCACCCATTGGGTGGTTGACCTCACAGGTAACACCCTTCGCAAGGGCAGCCCCAACAACACCCCCTATGAGCCAAGCTGTTGTCCTTACTATGCACCAACGATGGTTTCCCCTGCAACCCCACCACCATCTACGTCGTCTTTGGGTTTGGACCAAGCATTCCAACATATCTAGACTATTACTAAAGAGATTAAATGTCTCAAAGCTACTAGTTTTGACACAGTGCAGGTCATGGATTTCTACCATGATAACCCCATCAGCTTGGTGGTTCTTATGCTCATGTTACCCCCTTGGATGCCACTTCCCCAATTCACAAAATACAATGGGAAGGGTGATCCTAACTCGTATTTAGTCACCTTTAGATCTAAATTTTTGTTGTTGCAGCAGTGGCCACACACCATTATTCGTGTCTTTGCTATGTCTCTGATGGGCAAAGCTTTAGACTGGTATCACACAACTTCATCTCAACATTGGAAGAGCTATTGACCCAGTTCGTGACCTAATTCAAGTATAACTTGAAGCCCGGAGTGACGTTGGATCGGTTGATGGGCATTAAGCAAGACCTGCTAGAGTCGGTGCAAAAGTTTATATAGTGGTGGAGCGCTACCTTGAATGAGATCTATGAGCCTATCGTGGAGGCCCATTTGCTAGCTATCTTCAAAGGGGGTAGTAAATGATTTCATCAAATCCAAGCTATACTACCTAGCCCCACGCTCTCTTAGTTAAGCTTTCGCCTAGATGAAGAGCATCCAAGACATAGTCTAAGCCAGTAAAGACTTGGCCTATGTTGCATATAAAAATGCATATACCAAAAAAGACAAAGAGAAGGGCAAAGTCGCAATGACCATGGTTGCTGCCATGGAAAATGAGGCAAAGACCAATAGCAACAATAATAAAAAGTTAGCCACAATGTCAACTAGCCCCACGCCTAGCTCAAGTAATGTTGCCCAACCTTCCACATTGGTACCAGAGGCATCAACCCAGCCTAAACCCAATTTTGAGTGTAAAGATCGCTCCAAATACACCCCTCTACCTGTCAAGACTTCGGAGCTTCTGAAGTAATTGTTGGGGGCTGGGTACATTCAACATAAATGGATGTTAGAGGAGGCGACCAAACAACATTAGCAGTATTGCAAACTCCTTAGGAACCCCTCCTTGGCTATGCCCAATGAGCCGCCAGTTCCTAAGAACTTCAGGCTGGAGCAGTTCTATGAATACCATCAACTTTGTGGTCACAACATGGATTACTGTCTAGCCTTAAAAGATGACATCCAATGGATGATTGATTAGGGGAAGTTGATTCTAGATGAAAGCAACATGTTCGCCTTGAAAATCAATCTATGCATGTTTACAAGGACCCCCTTAACACTAACAACACAGGGTACATTATCAACACGATTGGTGTAGATAGTAACCCAAAACCACCACAATAGCCGTTTGTGGTTTGTGTGCCTCAACATAGTGTAGCAACACCAAAAATGGTAAAAAAGACTCCACAATAAACATTCATCCTCAAGGTTCCTCCTTGGACATCCACCCCTACACCCTTCATGCTCAAAACTGCATCGTTGCCCACACTAACACGACAAGAACCGTTCATCATTAGGGGGCCAAAACACTCAACTACCCCCATCACACAAAGCCAACCTAAGATGACATCACAGCCTTCCCATTCAAAGAAATGGGAAGAGCATATGATGGACGGGACGACCAAGGAATGTACTACCCCAGGTCCCTCCAAGCCTACCCCCTCATCCTCCATGTCTACGCCCCCCTCATCATGAACAGTTGATGCCCCTATGTGCACACAATATTACCATCCTACTCTAAAGGGTCTAGCCCCAAACTTGAAACTGCTCCTCCTCAAGAAATTCATCTTCTAGGATGAATGGAGGAAGAGAAAGGTGGCAAACAACAAGAAAGTGAATAGGACCTCCTAAATTCCCTTACTCAGGTCAAACAAGCTCTAAAAAAAAATAATACAACCTTGAGCCTGTACGACCTAGTAATGACCTCCACTATACACTGCGAGGCTTTGGTTTGCATGTTAACATCCATACCGGTTGACAAAAACATGCCGGCAGAGGAGAAAGCAATCCATGTAGTCATGCTTCCTTCTACGCTGGAAGAACCGCAGCCAACTCAGTTGACGTTCGATGATGAGTTCATCAAGGATGACCCTAAAAAGTGTCGGGCAACAACAACACCTTTGTTCATCATAATTCGGGTTGGTCAACACAAGATCTGAAGAGTACACATTGATGATGAGGCTGCTACAAATGTCATCCCATTGTAGAAGAGATGCCTGGGTTTAACCTGATCTTGGGAAGGTCATGGTTAGCCCAACTCAGGGCTGTCTCTTCACCCATACATCAAGAAATCCACCTACCTTATGCGGGCAGGGAGGTGGTGATTTATGGTGATGAAGTGGCTACCTAGGTGATAAAAAATGTTGACATGGAGCAAGGTTTAGAAGTAGTAACCTCTGAAAATGAAGTGCCTATCCCCACTGAGGTTACTTGTTTGGAAAATGAGCTAGCCCAACACGCCAGCTCAGAAAATGAAAATACGTGGGCCGAGTTACCTTTTCAAGCATTAGATAATGACATCAAAGAATACCACAATAAAGCCCCTTGGACTTACACATCACCAAGCCCTCGATGGGTTAGAAAGTAGCTATGAGAAAAGGTGGATGTCCATCTCGGTGGTCCTGGAGAAAAGGTGGCAATGGTGGTCTCACCCATGGGAAAGGTCATTTCCCTGTCGGGAGATTCACTTACTGTCACCTGTTGCATAAATCTGTCGTAAGTGCTAGAAGTGCCAATAATGTTGAGGAATACCTCGTAAGTATGCAACTTGATGGAGGCATCCCGATATTATTTACGGTAGGTGGCATGTTCTAGTTTATACATATGTTTGTGGTTTTTTTGTGCCTGCCCCCACTTGTAAACTTTTGCACTGTAGTCCTTCCAATCTTGGTTCTTCTGGGCTAGCAGGTCCATTTTCATACACTATTCTATTATTTCACGAGTGGCCTCATTATTGCATCGCACGGCTGTCCAATACCTTGCATAGTCGATGATGGCCATGTGCTAACTTCCATCGTTAATGTCTCGGGCCAACAAGAATTCGTTCCTAGATTGGAGATCTTCCACCTTGGCAGTCAAGTTGGCCTTCTCCTTCTCAAGCCTCTGTACCCATTTCCAGAGGTCTTCGTTCACATGCCTACATTCCCACAAGGAGCATGCCGAGTACAACGCACATTGGCTTGCTTCGTCGTATATGTGACGAGGTACTTTAGTCACCTCCAATGGAAATTTGGGCACGACGTCGACCTCAATCACTTGTTTAGGATCCCACTCAAGGCGAGAGGCTACCAACCACACATAGAAAGGAATTATTCATAGTGGCATAGTGAAGAAACAACAATTTAGAGAGTCTAGTGTAGCAATTTTGACTTACCCACTCCCGAGTTGATCTGCTTCAGATGATCAATCATGTCATCGACCACCCCCTCCATGAAAGTAAATTTGTTGGGGGTCTGGGTCCACAGTCGCAGATGAATCAAGGAAGGGCTGAAGGTATCAATAGTAGTATCAGTTGCATAATGAAACATGTTAGCCACAGTGGAGGGGAACCATGATAAAGCTGATGAACAACATAAATGACAGTGTAAAGCNAAAACATGTTAGCCACAGTGGAGGGGAACCACGATAAAGCTGATGAACAACATAAATGACTGTGTAAAGCACCTACCTAGCAAACCTTTAGGGGTGATAGTGGGGGGGGGGGGGGGAGGTGTCGCCCATCGGCACACTGTCAAATATGTGATCAAACTCACTAGTGTCCAAATGAATCCCCTCTCCTTCTAGTTGACCCAACAACGTGGTAGTGTCCTCAATGCTCATTTGTCCCTTCGGTACTAAACTAATTTTTGCAAAAGGGTCATCAGCAGGGGCCTCTTCCTGATTACTAGGAGCCTCTTCCTCATTGGTTAGGCCCCTTTCTTCATCGGTAGGGATCTCCTCTTCGTCAGTGGAGACCTCTTCCTCACTGGCCAAGGCCCTTTCTTCTACAGTAGGGGCCCCTTCTTCATCAGCTAGGGCCCTTTCCTATGTGGCCGGAGCCTCTTTATTTTCGCCAGTTGCCCCTGTTGTAGGGGCCACCACCTCTTCTTCCCCTTCTTCCTCTGCTAATAAAGCATAGTTACAGTAAGCAAATTATACCAACTTGAAATAGATGCTACATTATGCAATGCTACCTAGCGTAACATAGCATAGCGAATGTTAGCAAAAAAAAAAAACACAAAACACTTGCCAATCTGAGGCTGCACTTTGCGAAGTTTGAGTCGCAGCTTCTTCCCTCTTTTCTCATTTGTATGGGAAAGCTCCTTGGCCAGAAGAGATCTCTTGCGTTGTAACTTAGTTGTTACCTTCTCTACAATGAGGCATTCCCCCCTTGTCACACTACCGGTGGTAATGAGGGGTGCCTCTCCCATGTTGTCCTAGGCACGAAAGTTGCGTGCCACCTGATCCCTGGTCATCATTGAAAATGATTCCCCAATAGCTTCTGGGGGATCCTAAGATTAGGTGGTATAGAAGACTTAGTAGATCCATGGCTTGAAAATTTGGCTACGATCTTGTAGTACCCAGACTCCATTCTTGCAAACTACCAAGAATTCCACAAAATTCCGCAAGTAGGCTATGAAGAAGGCATGGTGCACGTTAAAATGGAACTCTAGCTTCCTATGGAGCTTGAACATTTCAGTTTGCATGCCTCTACAAAGGTGTTTGACCCAATTTTAACGAGTCCCCTCTTCCATGACATCCCTCCTTATCCAAGCCTACTTAATTCCAATGATTTTTCCTTAGGATAGCATCTTGGGGAAGGCACAAGCATGGAGAATAGGGTAAACTATTTTGGCCACCCATAGCTTAACCTTCTCAATGTAGATTCCCTTTCAGTCCTTTGCCACCCCTAGCCACTCCTCAATGTCCCCCCTGATAGTTTGCATCTTTCTTAGATTTTTCTCCCACTGGGAGACCATCAAAAGGGACGTCAAAAAGATCTGCAAACAATTGGTCATTTATTTCAAACACCACTCACACACCGTGAACATGTGTGTGGGAGTGGTCTAATTTCTTGGAGAAAGAGTCAGCTAGGGAAAGCATTTCGACAGGCAGGACGTTCAGGTTAACAACCAAAAATAAGTCCATAAGCCTAGCCTCCTGAAGGTTGTGGACAAGCATGGTTGGGACCCCATTGTAGAGCCAACACTAGGTCTCCTCCATTTCCTTGTACTTGAAAAAGAGATTGGTTTCATTGCACCTAGAGGTGATCACAGTCACCTCTTGGGATTTCTTCGTCACTAAAACAGTTTGCAAAATAAAAAAAAAGAAAGAAGTTAGCAAAAAATGAACATGACTCGAATGTGTAACAGTGAATTCACACTTTAGCATACCAGGTTTAAATGCTGTGGGAAATGGTGGGAGATCCACCAACACGTCTTTAATGGTGAGCGGCCTGAGGGATGTCCACTCCCTATCCAACCAACCGGCTTCTTTACACTTGCCATAAAATTAGGAATACTAGGTCAGATAGGTTCTGAACTCACCTCCAAATTGGCCTATTACACTGGCATGCACATTCCTAGTAGAGGAAAACTTCCATAGGGTCATGTATGCCAACACCAAGGCATCTGTATCACCATGGAGACCACTCCTATCAATAAAAAAATTGGTAACACAAAAAATACATATATACACTATTAATACCTATGTGTAGCGTAGCATGGATCACACAACATGATAAAATACCTTCATAGAACTCACCCACCAGCATAATAAATGGTTCTAGGTGGGTTCTGAAAGTAGGTTCCCATGTGATGGACAACAAATAATGTGTCGTATAAGTGATAGCACTTATACTCAAGCATCTCCCAGATCCAACTTAAGTGTCTCAAGCTTTTTGGGTGCTAGTTGAAATATTTTGCCCGATTGCCCCTGATTGACCCATCAGTCAAAAATTTTAGAATGCCCCGATTTGCTGTGGGCAATAGGATTTCTATGATTGTAGTTGCTGTCTCTACTGATAAGTGTGATAAAAAAATCATACTAAAATGGTGGAGGAGGAACTATAGGAAGTCTTATGCATCCTCCTAGAACCAGACCGCCTACTGCCCCACACATGCATGGGGGGGGGGGGGGGGGGGGAGAGGGACATTGGCCACTGGTTCACTAAGGCAGCATAGGACTCCCACAATCTCCAGAACAATTGGAATGGGATTCAACATGAACTTGTACAATGAAGCATCAAATGTTAGCACTATGTATGAGTGAATTTTACACGTAGCATAGCGTAACCCTCTGATTACATGTAGCATAACATGACACTTTCTTTGCATGTAGCATAGCATGATCTCCTATTCGCAAGTCTCTCTTTAATAAAAGAACAACAAACAGAGTAAAAGTCATAGGCGACATAGCAATGTGATACTCATAGGGTAGCATAGTCATCAAGCCTCGCACAATGCAATAACACTTAGATGCAAATGCATGACATGTGATGTAGCAAATGAATAAGGACTAATAGACATGTAACAATATAACAATGTAATCAACACATTACTATGATGGGCATTGCAATGCAGGAAACTTAACAGAAACAAATCTAGCAATGTAGTGGTGTTGCAGATTCAACAGCATAGCAATGCGACAAACCTAAAGGCCTTATGACATACCGGCATAGCCTAATAAAAACATTACATAGACAAGAAAGAATTCACTATGCTACAGTTGTCTCAATCATACTTTTCCTATACAAAATAACTCATGCTACACTACGTTAAACACGTGTCATACTATCAAATCTTGCAGATGGCCAAACCCTCTTGAGGTTGGCATGCTACGCTAACCATGCACTAAGCTATCCAGAATTACTCAAACCCCCATGACAAGGCAGTTGCAACAATGGCGGTCAAGGCGATACCACATGCAGTTGCAGTGTAACTTCTGTGCAGCTACTCTGGCCAACTAGGAACAGCGACGATGTAGCGGCCAAAATGGAAACCAAAACAATGGAAAAAAGACATAGATTTCATCACAATAACGATTACTATAGTCTAAAAAAATAAGGGCAGTGTAGCAACTTACCAAGTAGATGGGGCCTCCTCCCACACTTCAACACGTGCCTTGGACAGGTGCCCCAAAGTGTCCTTTACCTTGTCCACCTTAGCGAGTCCTCGGTGCTTGTGTTCACCTTTAGGTGCCATTGTCTCACTTGCAAATGCTATCAACTACTAAGACTTTAAATTAGCAACCTCGATTTACATTTTGATGTACACTGTAGCATGAGTATGGTCCACCATGACCTTAAATTGGTAGCCTTACTACCCATTTCATATTTTAAACTAGATTTCACAATGTTATGGTCCACCACGACCTTAAATTGGCAAAGTTAATGTCCCTTGCATGTTCAAACCCATTCACAATCCGCCAAGACCTTAAACTGATAACTTGCGAACTTGGCCAAATGGTTGACAATTCTTTCATGTTTCATTGTTACTTTGAAAATATTTATTATGTACTATTGCTACAAATAGGTATCACTTGAATTAGCTTTTTCTTATTGTGATAGGTTGAACAAAATGGCCATGCAGCAGGATCTACATTCACTTTTAACCTTGATAGGTCCTCATGGCAAGCTTGCAAGACATCTAAACTTAGAGTCAATAGATTGGAAATCATCCACTAATGACATTGTAGCATCCCTGGAAACATCCCTTGATTAGCCCAAAAATTTTGTCCAAGCCTTAGACTTAGAGGCTAGGGATGTGACCGAAGACCCTCTCATCGAAGCACCTGAAACGACATCTAGGGGGAAATAAAGACACTAAAAACTTAGCTCCATCCTAGATCAACAAATACAAAATGATGTATCCAAAGTTCTTCAAGATAATGTCAAAGTGTTCGTGTGGTCCTATAATGACATGTCGGGCTTAGACCCATGACTAATACAACATAACATTGTCTTGGACCCACGTGTCAAACCGGTTAAACAAAAGGCTTGAAAAATTAAACAAAAAATTGCACTAGTTGTAAGTGATGAAATTACCAAGCTATACGAAGCAGGCTTCATTCGTGCAGTTGATTACTTGAAGTGGGTATAAAAAATCATTGTAGTGTCTAAGAAAATGGGATGAATACGAATTTGTATAGACTTTCGGGATCTAAACAAAGCAATGATTAAAGATGATTTCCCACTACCAAGTATTGATCAACTTATCAACACTATGGCTGGTCATGCTTTATTATCCTTTATGGATGGGTTCTCAAGTTACAATCAAATTTGCATCAATCCAAAGCATCAGTTGACAACTACTTTTATGACCCCTTGGGGTACCTTTTATTATACTATGATGCCCTTTGGTCTAAAAAATGCTGGAGCAACCTATCAACAAGCCATGACATACATATTCAACGACTACCTCTTAGAGAGACTAAATGATTACATGGATGACATAGCAGTCAAGTCTAAGACAGGTATTGATCATCCCATTGATCTAGAGGTAGTCCTCAAGTGTTGTCACAAGCATGGATTGCGTCTCAATCCAAAGAAATGTGTTTTTGGCGTTAAAATCAGATGCATGCTAGGGTTTGTAGTATTGGAGGCTGGAATACGATTGGACCCTGACAAAGTTAAGGCCATCATTAACCTAGCAACCCTTACTAACCTTAGAGAATTGTGCGGGTTGCAAGGTAGAATACAGTTTATCAGAAGGTTTATAGCAAAGTTGACCGACAAGTTACACCCCATGCAACACTTGCTAAAGAAGGGGGTTAACTTCGAGTGGACAACATAGTGTCAACAAGCCTTTGATGACTTAAAGAAAGAGCTTTTACACCTCCCAACTTTTTACTCACCACAGAGGAATAAGCTTTCTACATCTACCTTGCCACCTCAAACACATCTATTGCAACACTATTATGCCAGAAAAGAGAGGACGGCTTTGAAATCCTAGTTTATTACCTGAGCCATTCATTAATAGCTTACAAAGAGAAATACAACGAAGTGGAAAGGAATGGTCTCTCCCTAGTATTTGTGCTTAAAAAGTGGAGACACTACCTATTCTATAGCTAGGTTAACATCATATGCAAGAGCAACGTACTTAAAGCTATCATGAACAACTTATACGAGTGTAGCAGGATAGCCTGATGGAAAGCTATAATGGCGGAATTCGATTTACACTATGTATCCCAATCGTCAACGAAGGGACAAGCGATAGCTACGTAGCTTACAACCTCACTCATTGATGATCTGGCAACCATAGAGCTGGAATTCCTCGATGAGCATGTTAACAATATCAACCCTATGCCCTTGCATTTCGAGGCCACTTTGCATTTCAACGGCACCTCAACCATGCGAGGTGGTAGTGTTGCCACCATCATTACATTCCCCTCAGGGGACATTCAACCTTTTGCTTACCGTTTCATGTTTCTTTGTACAAATAATGTAGCTGAATATGAAGGACTTCTTAGGGGCTTTTTAGCAACCCAACAATTAAAGATCCAACATTTGGTAGTCTGAGGCGATTCCCAACTTGTCGTCAACTAGATCAGTGAAATCTATGCCTGTAAAGCTTCACACTTACAGCCTTATTGTGATTTGGCAAAAAAATTGTTGAAACAGTTCATAACAATAGATATCCAACATGTGCCACATAGTGAGAACACTGTAGTAGATGCCTTAGCCATGCTAGCGTTAAATGTGCCACCACACCTGCTTGCAACTTTACCTGCTTCAATAACAGAATGCATAGATCCTATCACTCAAGTAGTACATGTCTCCTCTGTAAGTGCTACCAATACCCAACAGTGGTACCTTAATGTGAAAGCCTATCTTCAACATGGTGAACCCCCACATGGCTTGACATCTACCCAAAAGCATGCAATCTGAAAGAGAGCATAGCAGTATGTCCTTGTAGGAGATAATACCTTATGCAAACACTCCTTTGATGGGATATTGCTTCTTGCATTGGTGGGGAAGAAGTATAGAAAATTTTTAACGAAGTCCATGAAGGACTCTGTGGATGACACATAGCTCCCAGGGCCATGGGAGCTAAAATCAGATGCCCAGGGTATTATTGGCCTCTCATGGAATGAGATTGCTTTGCTAAAGTTAGGACGTGTGATACATGCTAACATCATGCAAATCTTATACACGTTTCACCTACTGAGTTGCACCCTACACAAATCACATGGCCATTCCAATGATGGGGACTAGATATCATAGGACCCATNTTTAGGAAAACTACATCCCAACAGGTTTGCCACTTTATCTTAGAGAACATAGTAACAAGGTTTGGTCTTCCCATGACTATTGTGATGGAAAATGGGCCACAGTTTAGTAGTGTAGAAACCAAAACCTTTTGTAGCAACCTTGCCATCAAGCAATCCTTTTTGTCACCATACTACCTGTAAGAAAACGGTCAAGTGGAGGCAACAAACAAGGTCATCATCAACTTGCTTAAAAAGATGCTTAGCAATAGCAAGAGGTGATGGCACAAGCAAACCCTCTATGTGCTATGGGCCTACCATATGATGTGCAGAATGGCTATAGGTAAGATTCCCTATAGCCTAGTTTATGGATTTGAAGCAGTGTTACCTCTTGAATTGTAGGTACCATCACTGCAGATGATCCTTTCAAGCATCATGAATGAAGCCTAGAAAAATGAGTCAAGGATCATCGACCTCAACTCCCTAGAAGAAGAGCATGCACAAACACTAGGTCATATTGAATGGTACCAAGACAAGTAGCGGCAAAAGCATCATTTCAAACTACCTCAATGACCAATCAAAAAGGGGGACCTAGTTCTCAAAGTTGTCCATGAACATGAAAATAATTGAAGGTCCATTCATAGTCACAAAAGCCTATGAGAATGGAGCCTTCAAACTGGCAAACATGGATGGTAGGGAGTTTGCAAATCCAGTGAACCACTTGTACCTTAAACCATACTACGTCTAATGCAGAAACAAGGTAAGAATCTATAGTCTGCTATGACTATACACTAGCACAAATAGTCTACTATGACTATAAACTAGCATAGAACGTCCGCTATGATGTTAAGCTAGCACAGATGGTTCGCTACAACCTTAAACTGGTCCATCCACCATTCGCTACGACGATAAACTAGCACAGTGGTCTACTAGGACCTTAAACTAGCACAGCGGTCTACTGGGACCTCAAACTAGCATATTGCAGTCTACTAGGATCTTAAACCAGTACATCTGATGGTCTACCAAGACCTTAAACTAGGTTCATGGCACAATGTTCCCAGCTTGCATCCATGACCCTACAAGCAAACAAGCATAGATAGTGCCAACACGGGGTGGGGCATTACAGTTCTAGAACACAGTTCATGAAAATAAGAGAATACCCTCTGGAAAATATGCAATGTCATTGCCCCTGGCATCTTGCTGATCCTTCAAAGATGTTGTTTGACATCTTACTGACCTTCCGGAGCTACCGCTACCACAGCCTGTCACCTTGGTAGTAGCTTCCATTGTCAATGCTTGCTGCTGGAGTTCCAGCACTATTGTGGCCCAACCACAAGGCTGCTATCCTCTAACCCCCAACATTATCCAAGCTCAAAATATGTTCAGCTGTTAGGCCTCTCACGTTACAGTTGAATTGCATGATGTTTGCCTTGGGCAAGGACTCCTAAGCACTCGCATCGCCATAACTATTAGCCCCCTCGATGCTGGCCCCTTCAGCCTGCCGCTACCAGAACCACTGCTGGCCTTCCTGCTTTATATGTCGCATGCCTCAGAAATAGTTCCTGACACTTCAATGGTGTCTAAAGAAAGTAAGACCTTTACCTAACTGCATTTCATGGTTACATTTCTTTGGTTTGCTTTCTATTGTGCTTGTAGGATACGAGTCAAGATGGCGTTGGTTAGGGATGTGTTTCGCTAGGAGGACAGGGCACTACATCGTTTCGAGGTGATCACTCTAACTAGTTTAGCTACTTGGAAGTGCACATCCTGCCCTTCCTCTTAACCTTCATCATCTCATTTCTTACACCCGCAGTTTTCCTTTTCACATATCTTTTCCAAGCTTTCTCAATGCATGTAAATCCCTCCCATATGCTCAATTGCAAAGTCCATGACACACGTAACATAGCTTGCTACATGGGAAGCATCTATAGGTAGGTTAAAGCCCCACATGGATGTAACACAACTCATCTCATGGAGGAAACACTTGTCCTACAAAAACAAGGTTATTTGCAAGTGAACATGGCTAAATAGTAAAAGAAAAGCACAAAAGAGCAAAATAGCTAAAAAAAAGAGAGTGTGTGCCCAAAACAAATGGCACACTAGTTGTTTTACAATGACCATCTCTAAGCATTCTGATGAGAGGTCAGAAGCTAGCAAAAGAAAGATGTTTACATGTGCCAATTCCCTCACAAGCATTCCAATGAGGGATTACGCTACGCTTCATTTTTCTTTATCTTGAACCTGTCCCCTCAAGTCCGCCCTTTCCCCTTTTTCCTACATGACTATCTTGATACTTCCAAGCACAAGAGAGCGACATTTGAGTGACCACTGGAAAGTGATGTTGGTGTTTTGTCCTTCATGGTGTTTTGTATTCTTTGTTGACGTCTATCAGGTGGATCCTCCAAATGTCAACAAATAGGGGCCAATGAAACACCATAAAATTTTAGGACCCTCATGCTTCAGCAAAGTTTTGGAATTTGGGCAAGGACTTCCACAAGTGTAGCGTCATGATGGTTCGGTAGGAAAGTGTAGGCACTGAGGATAGACTATCTAGTTTGGCAAGTTTTCTTTCTCCAGGGCTGATAGGCCCGCTGGACTCTCCGGCTTGCCCCGTTAGACCCAGCTGATAGTCTACCCAGAGAGCATGCTAGGAGTTGTCAAAAGTGTTCAGGATGAGCAAAATAGTTTAGCAAGTTTTCTAGTGAAGAAGTCTACTATGCTACACTACGCTATGCAGGGTAGTAAGCCTTGAAAGATAATTGCTCAAGCATCCAAGTGCAAATTGATGAAATGATTGCAAGATAAGTCAAGATTCAACTAACACAAGGTGCTATGCTATGCTATGCTATGTAGCGTAGCAAAACGTAGCAAAGGTAGAGCAGAAAGGCCCATCTTGCCAAGTGATTCCAACAAAAAGATTGCACTTTAGCAAGGCTTCAACCTCCAAAGTTGCCTGCCCCACTTAGTCCTTAGGCCTCAAGGAAAGTTTCTTGCTAGAAAATGACAGATTAAACAAGGAAGCATGATACACTGGCTGCTACGCTGTGCTATGCTACATAGAGTAGCACAACATAACAACAATGTAAAAACAACAAAATTTTTCCAAACATGAATTTAGCAAGTCCAAAGGCTTCTCAACATGAAGGACAAAAGTTACAGTTGTTAGCCTGACAAAGCCTTAGACAAATGCTCTTTAGCTCCACAAATTTTTATCAAGACCAGTGGCTACGCTATGCTATGCTACGTAGCATAGTACAGCATAGCAAGTAGCTACTTACGTTACACCAATGTGTTCGACAATGTGAGTAGTGCAACACTGACACGGAAGCATCAAGATGCCTTCGGGTAACTCTAGAACTTATTGGCAACAATCTTTCTCACTTTGGCATCTCCTTGGTGAAATCAATAGGTTTACTTCATTTTTCATACCCCTGGTCAACTCCCAAAAGAATTGTTCCTACACTTGACCCTGCATGTAAGAGCAGGGAAGACATAGTTCTGGAGCATAGGCTCCATTTTTCTTACATTATTAGCACATTGGATTTTGGCACATGTAATTTTGGTGGTATAGTAACAGTGTAACAAAGTTCACATCTAGCATCGTACACCTACATGGTATGGACATGTTAGCACTTTGTGATGTCTAGGAAACATGGCATCCAGACCATGCTTCTCTCCTACTCCTGGCCCTATAAATACCCTAGCAAACAATGCTCAAGGGGTTGCCTTTTTGGTTTTCTTTTTGGCGCAGTTGGCTTTTAAGTTGGCTTTTGGAGAGCATAGTTGGCATTTTGAGCATTTTGGTTACCTTTGAGTTCTCTGGTTGGCTCCAAACATCCTTTTGTGAGTTGAGCATTTTGGCATCTTAGTGAACAGAGTAGCAAGTAGAAGACCTGTGACTATACTATTTGGTGTAAGCAATGTCTCTCCAGTGTTGCATAACTTGTTGTACCCCTTTCAGCAAGGTAAAGAATCAAATCTGTGACCTTTGGGGCAGTGCACTTTCTCACCCAAGTTTGATTTGTTATTTCCTTACTATAATCATTGTTTTGCACTATTTTCACCATTTTGCATTTATTGATCATTGATTTACTCCACGTGTCTCACTTCCAAAACCAGCGTTTACGAAAAGGTTAAGATACACCTATTAAGTCCCTATCTGATTGACCAAACCGTTCAGGGTGCCCCATTTCCGTTTCTCTCCAGCACAGCCCTTGCACGGATCCAGGGTTAAACTATTCACCCAACAACCTCTTGATGTTCCAGCCACCAATGTTTTTGGTTGTTACAAGTATATTTCCCACTTGCTCACCCTTGTGAAAATAACCACATGGCTTTATCCTTTTATTTTTTAGCCTAGTTTAGATCTATATTTGCAAATATCATTTTACTTGCTATTACTTATGGTTTTCCTCTTTACATTTTATTTTAGAAAAAACATGAAAAATTCCATAAAAAGTTTTAAACATCAAATTCATAAAAATTTGAAAAATAAAAAAAAATTATAATTTTTTTTCCATGGCTCGTTAAGGCTTAAAACTGACAAAACCATGGCTTGCCAAGGCCTTAAACTAGCAATGCATTTGTAACCTTTTCATTTCTTGTTTTTATTACAGTTATTATTCCTTAATTTTGTTTACCTAATTACCTTACACCTACATGTTGTAAATTTTTTTACCTTAGAACCTCATATTTTACAAATGTAGCCATGTAACATGAGTAAAACATAGAATACATAAAATACATAAAACCTAAAAATGCAAAAAAATAAAAATAAAAATGTAGAATACAAAAAAAAATGATAATCAATTGTCCATAACCCATAGCCATATCCACACAGTGTGATAAAAGTTGAAATGACATATCAAATAGATAGGAGTCTAATAGTCATAGCTACATTATGTAGTAATAAAATAAAAATAATAATAAATAGTCTCATAACAACCAATGGCTAGAAATAGCCAATAAACACGAAATGCAATAACCATAACACCATGACACCGACAACAAGAATAGCCAAAGGCATGATCAAATTGGTTGGACTAAGGTATAACTAGAGTAGGAGGAGAAGCCTCATTAATGTTATCACCACTAGGGTCACTACCATCACCTGTAGCTTGCAATAATGAAATAAAACATAAAAAAAAAGAAATTAATTAGTAACCTATGTATGTCAAAGCATACCAAAAACCAAAAACAATATAAACTAAACGAAAATCTATTAAAAAAAATTTAAAAAAGAAAACCTAGGAAGGTTTGGATGCAACATCTTTTAGAGGGAAGTGCTAAAGACCAGCTTGTAAATGATGGAGAATCTAGTCTTTAGTTATATTCACCTAGTCAACTTCCCCAAGATTAACACCTATCAAGATGTTCCTCTTCTTGATGTCAGTCCATGTGGGTGGCTCCCATGAAAAGGTAGCAGTGGTCACCTACCCAAAAGTGGTAGTGACTTGAAAAGTGGGGGAATTAGTTACCACCAAAGAGCCTTCAAATAGCCTGAAGGCATCCCTTACATTGATTCCTTCACAAACATATCTAACTTGCACATCTCTGTGGATGTCTCCTATACCCACTTTAAGTAACTTTTCTATTCAGCCTTGTATTTCTTTTTGTGATCCTTTTATGCCCTACCCCACTCAAGGACCTAAGCACAATAGTCCCTCCACTTCTTGGCTTTGCACACCAACAGGTCCATTTGTAACTTTTGCTTCTCAAGGCCCCTAGCAAAAGGAACCTTACTATGGATTACATTCCAATACCATGACCATTCTATATCCTTAGTTTGCAAGGAATCTTTATTAGCCACTTGGGCTTCCATAAACTCCTTGTGATCCCTAACGTCTTTAATCTCTTATAGGACCTCATTGGAGTCTTGGCATTCCCACGAAGTTCTGGCACATGAGAGTGCACATTTGGTGGCACTCTCATATAAATTTTGTGGAAAATTTCCACTTCTGGTAGTAGGATGGGTAGTTCATCAATTTCAATAATGGTTGGAATCCCATCTAACCTTGGACATTATAAACAATATAACAAAATATACACAAAAAAATAGTAAATAACAAAATAACCAAAAAACACTTTGAATCGCTAAGATCGTATAACCATAAAACCCATATGAAATAGAATGCATAAAAAATAAAGCGAATTAAAGAACAAATAAGCTAAGGTTCTTACCAACATTGGGAGTAATCTATTACAACTAATTAATCATGTCTTCGGACATGCCACACATGAATTCTATTTTGTTGTGAACCTTTGCCCATGGTTTCATTTGAAACATAGAGGTAGGTGCCTCTTGATGAGGCTTAGGAGTTGCAATGAGCATAACCATTGACTAAAGATTAAAACTAGATTCCAACATGAAATCACAAGATGCAACACGTGAGACAAAATGCATAAGTACCTAGAGGATCATATGGGATGATAACAAGAGGTTCACCAAACTATGAATCCTAAAATATAGCATCAAGGACATCTAATGTGACATTGGATAGCCCTTCATGCTCATGTTGTTGTAGAGCCTCTTCCTCTAGGCATTTTTGTTCCACCTCTATTGTTGCTGCTTGGATTGCCCATTCTTGTCGTTTATCTACAAGAACAAGGAAGGTAAAACATAGAACAAGTTAACATATTTTGTCTAAAGCAAAACAACAACAAGACCATATAATATAAACAATGGATGCAAACTAACTTAAAAAAAAAACATAAGTAGAATGTACTTGCAATTGCATGATGCACTTGGGCAAGTTTAATAATGAGCTTCTTCTTCAAAGGATCCTCAAAAGCTTGCACTATCTCCTCAACCATAGGCCTCTTTAACTTTGCTCTAGCTGCACCGTCAGCCTCAGCATGTAGTTCCTTGGCCTTTTTAGCATTCCCATAGGTAACTTGGGGTTCCACCCCCATGCTGTCAAGGGAAGGAGAATGTGTACCAGTAAATTTCTTAGTGATAGCAGACATGGTTAGAACAATGTTTTTGATCCAAGGTTTATAGAATTGGAATGGATCATGACTTATCCATCATCCATCCTTCTTCACCATTAGGAACTCCATGAACCTTCATAGATATGGTGTAAAAAATGCAAAGTGCATGTGGCATATCATCTCAAGGTTCTTTTGGAGTTTTAGGATCTCCTCCCATAGCCTAGAAACTATGTGAACATTCCAGTTGAATTGAACACCCTTGGTGAGGACCTTCTTCATGGTCCAAACTTATCAAATGCTTAGGATCTTCTTTTGTGACAATGTGGGAAGCACCTAGGACTAAAACATTAGATACATCTCATTAGCCTCTATGACCTAGCACTGGTTTAGAGACAATCTAGCATGATCATGATGAGTGTTTAGCCATTCTTCCACCTCCTTCCTATGGCCCACCTCATTTTCTATTTTGTTGGCAACCTTCATGCTCTCACAAGGGATGCCAAAGAGGTCACTAAATGTAGATTCATTAATGGTTACAGTAACAGGCACACTGTGAATATGGGTGATGAATTTCTTGACTTCTTTATCAAAGGAGTCAATGACATTTACCATTTCTAGGGTAGGTATGGTTAGGATAGGAGCCATAAATAAATAAATAAAAACTTGCATTGGCAATCCTCACTTGGATGTCTCTAGGTGCCTATCTAGCCAACCAATGCTATGCTAAATCCACCTTACCAAACTTGAGAATAAGTGTCTCCTCTGCATGCCTGGAAGTTATCATGACAATAGTAGATGGTGGCACAGTTCCTACAACACAAAAAAGAAGCCCATTAGATTTGGCATAGGCACATCATATAAAACTAAAGAATAATAGATGTAACAAATTAAAAAAAAACCTGTAGTCACACTAATAAAGCTAGTCAAACAATTAAAGTCTAGATAACTGAATAACTACATAACTAGAAAATCTTGACATTGCATAAAAAATCAAAAAAAAAAAAAACAAAAAAAAAAAAATTCTAACTTTGCTTACCTGATGAAGGCAATGTGGGAATCCTAAGGGATATACATGCATGTATGACCAAACCTAGGAGTCCCCACCAACTATGAGCATCCTGTTATTCAGTCACTTGAGGGAGGTTTGAGAGTAGCATAAGGTATACCTACTAAAGTCATCCTTTAGTTGTTCCAACATTGTGAGCCTTAATACTTGGCCTTTTACTAAAATCTCTAGTGCTATGTGTGCCAAGGGTAAGACTTGGTCACTCTTGATCAATTATTGATCATCTACCCTATACTTGTATCATGTAAACCCAAATGAAGATTATCAAACTGAAGTTGCCTAATGAAAATAATAGATAAACCCAAAAACTTAGAATTATTCTTATCATTCCAAATGGTAGAAAGTTCTAGGAGGATTTTGGAATAAAGTGTGGATATGGTGACCTGTCATCAAAGTGTTGTTGGCATTGTATTGAGTAAAGTCAAGAATATCCCAAATTTGGGATAACTTACATGTTCTTGGAGTGTACATGCCATCATGATGATTACCTTCCACATGAGTGTTAGGGTCATCAACTATAAACTTGAAAATGAGGCTAGTAGAGTGGGGTAGCAAGGTCTCTGTAATGATAGCTATGATGTTTGATGCTAGGTGTGATCATAAAATCACACCAAATTTTTGAAGCAAGAAAGCTAAGAACTCCTTGGCTCTTGACCTAAACTAGAGAGAATTGAAATCTAAGACCATATTAGAAGGTGGAGTGTTAGGTCTTGGTGCATGTATGTAGCACAATAGGCCAACCAGCTCAACCACTACCATAATAGGTTTCAAGAAGTCCCTGCAAAGTCAAATATGTATAACCATTAAAACATCATATAACCATAAGAAAAATTGAACAAAAACCATTAAAAAAAATGAAAAGCATAATGTCAATGTTTCCATACAAAAGCAAATAACTAAATGCATGAATTTCAACCATTAAAAAAGAATTTAACTAAAAATTAAGTAAAAACCAAGTAGCCCATTAACATGGATGGTAATCTGATGGTGGAAATATACATAAAAATTATAGAGATTTTATGTAAAAAAATTAATTAAAACTATGAGAACTATCTTGTACCAAAATTTAAACTAGAACAATAGTTATAAGATTCCAACTTGAATTAGATGAGATTTTGACTAGAAATCCTAGTTTACAATGAAACAACTGTTGTAAAACTCTAGGAAAGCTAGATAAAATAAATTTTTAAAAAATTCAAAAGGTGGTTGGGGATCAATAAAAAACATGTAAATAACCATTAAGGGCATGAAACATGCACAATAAAATCGCAAAAGTGTAACAATTCTACTTGTATAGTTTGGGAGGCTTGCAATTTCAACAGCTAAATTACAACTATATTGGGTAGTTCACATCAACAAAAAATGACACGTTTTTACCAAAATTCTCTTTCTAGGTCTAGAAATTATGGACACATAAACTTTAACAGATATTTCACATCAACATTACAATTTTAGGCTTAGAAAAAATTCACATGACAACCTAGAAACACTTTGAAATTTTACGAAAAACCTAGTTTGCAGGAAAGTAGTTGTAGTAAAAGCTTTGGGAAAAACATGAAAAACTTTCAAAAAATTTCAAAAATAATGGAAACCCTTTCAAAAATCCCTAAGAATTACTAGAAGTCTAGGACGTTTACTCTAAAAGATATTTCAAGTGTCAATGCTACCAATTTTAAAGGGGTAAAAATATTTAAAAAACTGAAAATTCACTATGCATTGATTTATGGAAAAATTTGTAAAAAATTAACTGATGAGACGCGGTTCGCACAGGCTGCGATATCGCGTATGCGATATTGCAGCTGACGAGATATCGCATCTTTCCCTACAATATCGCGTACACGATATCGCAGTCCGCCGCCATATCTATAAATAAGAGGTGGCTCTCCCTCATTGGGGATCCCAGTTTTAGAGTAGCAAAGCTCTGGTAGTTTGATCCCTCCA
>MNCI01025588.1:1406043-1479963 GCA_015680685.1 Gnetum montanum
CCTTTTCCTCCTAGCTTAGCTTAGTTAGTATTATTTTCCACTGCCTTTAGGAGTAGCATAGATTAAGAAACACATCATACACCTCATCTAGACTAAACCATACGTGACATATGCAATACTAGTCTAGGTGGGAAGATAGCGAACTATGACCTAAGGCTAACTATCTAGGTGCCACAACTAGTCCATCTGTGGAGTTCAACTGGATTGCACATGTGACGCTCGTTTCGTATGGTTGAGTGTAGGGGTACCTCGCCACTCATCATTGGCACTGTTGCTGGGGATGGTGCTAGTTATCTAGATTAGTTATATCATACAAGGTCACTGTAAAGGACTTAACGATATATCTCTTAAAAAGAAGAAATTATAAAAAGTCACATAAACTCACACACAACAATGCCTCTCCTACAAGATGATAATAAAGCCACACTTAGTGAGGAATTTCATTGGAGAACCAATGAGCCATATGACGATGAAGGTTGGAGTATACAACCTCAAGTGGGAGTTTCTTATAAGAATGAACAAAAAAAATGTCATCATAATGCATAGAAGCCTAACTTACCTGATGACGATGAACACCCACTGGCCACTACAAGCTTGATGCAAATACAAGAGGTCGTTCGAATCTCACGTAGGCATCGTAAAGAGAGCCATCTACCCAGGCTCGATTTAAATAACTTTCCTACATTTTCAAGAGGCTATGACTTAGATCCACATCAACATTTACTAGCCTTCTACGATGCCTGCAAATGGAATAACATTGATAACAGTTGGCAAAAACTCAAGTTCTTTCCTATGACACTCATTGACCAAGCTAAAGTATGGTATAGATCATTAAAACCAAATTTAATACGACGCTGGTCAACAATGGTAGAGGTCTTTAACGAAAAATATCAAACCTACGCAAGAGCGTCAGCCTTGAGGAAACAAATCCAAGAGTGGAAACAAGCAAAACATGAACCCTTGGACATGGTCTTAGAAAGGTATTATGCATTTTTAAACAACTTTCCAGGCCATGGGTTTTCTGAGGAAAGGCTAATGTCCCATATCATTGATGGGCTACGTAATGAAACAAGAGAGACCTTAGGAACGTATGCCCGAGGTCAACTATACAACCTACAAACCCATCAAATCCAAGAGCTTATTAAGCAGGTAGCAAAATAATAAGGAGAATTAACTACATAGGAGAGTGTTGAAAAACATCAACGGGACCAAAATATTAACTCAACAAAGGTCCATGATCATAACAAGGAGAGATCAACAAATCTCAAGGTGGAAACATCATCTTTGCCAATACAACAATTGTTAGAAGAAGCCGAGGCAAAGATCAATAAGATGTTGGAATGGACGAATCAAAAGTGTGGAGAATTTATCAACAAAATTGGAGATAGAGTTTTGACAACCCGAGAAGCAGGACAAAATAGTAGACATTCGGAAAGAAGGAATGAAGGGACTAAGTGCTCAACTGCCAATCCTACATATGAATGCAACATATGCCTGTACGATCACCCCAAAGGTCAATGCCCAATACTGTTACATCTACATGAGCATAGGGGAAACAAATTACATCCAGAGTTCGTACAGAGATACTGTGTTAGACCATAGTGGCAACAATCCTAGTCGTGGGGGAATCCACCCTTAGACTGGAGGCACCCTTCATATTATCCGAATCCAAACGCTTATCATGTTCAACACCCTGTTTCTTTAACTGGGCCACCACACTTTATCTCACCACAACACCACTCTCCACAATACTATCAACCCATACCTCCAACACAACCACCACCTTGCGCATCGTACAATCCTCCTAACTTCCAACATTCTCATCCTTTCCCTCCTTCCACAATGCCACCAATTGTTTCTAAGGTGTATGTACCATCGCAACCCACGAACAACACTTGTGCTACTGCTACTAATAGTAGTGAAGAGCCTCCTCAACATCAAAGACATCCTTTCTTTAAACAAGGCCGTAGGAAGGAACAACATAACTCTAAGGCCACTGCATCTTCCAACCTAGCACAAGTCCCACAATGTGGTGCACCCTTACCTTCGAACCCAACACCTCATGTAACTTCATCAGGGCCATCATCAAACACTCCAACAACCACAAGGCCCAATGAACACAACCATGGAAGACATTAGTCCAATCCTTGCATACCATCTAACGGTCACAAACAACATAGTGGGTCAACTCGTTATCTGGGAACTACATCGTATAAAGTGCCCCACTATGCTTATTATAATCAAGTGTGTGAACCCCAAGGGGATAAGTATAGACCGGTCCCAATACTTCCAATATGCAAGGATCCTCGTTTCCCATTTATTAATCCTTGCCATACTCAACCGTTTAGTTATGGGGGATATCCCCCATTTCAATAACAAGCAGGATAAATAAATATTTTTCAATTTCTTTAATTTTACAAATTTTTGTTTTTCAGTTTTTCATTTTTCAACTTTTTGTTTTATCTTTTTGTGTGTTTGTATTTCATGTTCTTGTAAGTAATCTCATCTACAAATAAAACACTCATGTGGATCGTTGGTTGAGGTGTGTTTTATGTTATTAAGCCATGAGTGATCAATTATTTNGGTTGTACTAAGATCCTTGTAGATCTAACAAAAAATGGGAGTAAGAGTAATCAAAAGGGCACTCAAAAATCAAAAGCTATTCTAGGGGGTCCCATTGGAAAGACATGCACCCAAGCCTGAAGGTTGGCAGCTTCTCTGGATTCAGTAAAGTGAAAAAAAAGAGAGAAAAAGAAAAAGAAAATTGCCATAAAACAAAAATCACTCCTCCCTTGTACTAAATGCCAAGTGATCGTACGCCTTGTTGTTATGGTACCCTCACAGTTGTTCATCATGGAATGAAGCAATGCGATGTCATTGTTTAGAAGGATGGACTTGGTCCTGATCTTGGAATGATGGGTTAATGACACCTTAATCATGCTGTTCACACAGGATTCATTGTGCCTTGGGTCAGTTACCTCATGTCCCGATCTCTACGATCCCTTTCTACACTTCGTCTCATCTCACTATTCGTGTAATTATAGCTCGTGTCCTATGTAGCATAGAATTTTCATCTCATTCCCGTGATATTTATATGTGTGTGTTTTGTGGAGTTAGTGCAGATTAAATTTAACCCTTCTAGTGCCCACGGATACTTTAAGTGTGATTACACAAGGGCATAATAGGTTGAAACCTGCTTTGGGGAGGACCCACTTGTGTAATTTTTTTGTAATCTTCACTAATTCTCTAGCTTAAACACAAAATTTCTTACCCTCAGCTTAATTTTCATAACTTTCTTTCCCATTTATTAACCCTCAAAACTTTAATGTTCCAATGTACCATTACATTCCCTTTTTTTCATAATCACCAAAGTTTTAATTGTTAAATTCACATCATTATCATTCAAAGTGCCCCTTGAATTCATGTAATTACCCTTGAATATATTAATCCTTGCTAATGTCCTCACTTTACACATTAATTTCAAGAAAAATCATTAAAAATTTGGTCTTTTTCAGGTGTCTCACCTTAGTTGGGACTAGATATCGCGTACGCGATATCGTGTCCCACGTGATATCACGTATGCAATGTACCGTACGCGATATCGCATCCTATTTTCCTATAAATAAGAACCCCCACTACAACACTTAGCTTCATTTGGCCATTTACGCGGGGGGAAGTTTTTGAATTTTTTCTTTGCGACTTGTGATTGCATAACCCTTGCTTTTTCACCTATATCTCATGCGCTGGTACTCCGATTTTAATTCCGTTTGAACCTGCTGGAACTCGGAGTGTTCAGTTTAGTCGTGGGGGAGAGACACTTGTCGAAAAGTGCCTAACTTTTTTGAAATTTTTCATCACCCAAAGGACATCAATTAGGGTAATTAGTACTAAGACTTAGACAAATTGTGCCAAAAATCATATGACCTTAAGTATACCGGGAGCTTAAATTGAAAATCCACCTAAATCGTAGGACCCATTATCATAATTTTCAGGCATGATCACACAATAACATAAGATCTTCAATTAAAGGCAAGTAGTAAGGTATAACTTGATTTCCTAAACAACCTTACTAACGTTGGCCTGTGTGATTGAAGATGGCCCTAAAATGTTCACAACAGAAGAGTCCTACCCAAGGTGGAGCGAAACAACCTAGGAGAGGTAGAAGGCAAGGCGTTGCCAGACAACATAACGAATAGGAGGTACACTCATTCAGGATCCATCAAGAAGAACCTCCTACCAGATGATTCGGGTAGGCGGAAGGAGGAGCTGCTGTGCCTGAACTGGGACAACAACTCACGTTTCCCCCGGAATGTGTTCAGGCTATCCACACGAAGTCCACAATTGCTTCAGTGATTATGGAACTTAACTTCGAATCTTTTACAGAGTTCACTCCTGAGGCTATTAGAGATCACCTCAAAGGGTCTCCCTTATGGCCTGTCCTCTCTGAAAAAGGTGCCTGGTACTTAGGAGAAATGTACCTATTCTGGCACAATAAGGAGCAAGGCACCACAGTCAACATCGGTGGTGTGACAGTAGATTTTTCTACACAGGAAATTTTGGAAGTGTTAAACCTTCTGAATTCAGGCCCCTTGTTGCTCGGTTATCCACTCGATCAAACCCTGATGTGCGAAAAGATTGGTTAGAAAAGGCTTATGGTAGAGATAAAGCTTTTGTGAGCTGACAACGAAAGAGAGAGTTTATTTTAAAATAGGAACCTATCACCTCTTCCCCACAAAAGGGTTGAAAAGAATATCAACGTATGTGGCAAGAGGATGTGCAGTGTTGATGGGAAAGGTTAACGCTAACCTTCCCCATCTATATTTGATGGAGATCCTAAGGCGATTCGAGGAATGGAAGTCAGGGAAAATGGCACTCCCTTTTCCCTACCTTATCAGAAAACTGTGCCGACAGGATAGCATTTGGGGATACACAAATGACATCCTTCAAAAGGCCCAAAATGCTTCTTATGCTGAATTATTAAAGGTGCCAGCTCCAAGAAAGAGCACTGACGAAGAGCTGGGACCAGATGAAGAAGATGAAGAAGAAATGACTGGATCCCCTGCAACTCAACTCGTAGGACCAAGTCAACCTCTAGCCATAGGTCCCAGCTAACAATAAGAAGTAGGACCCAGCACAGGCTAGGATCAGCCACCGTCGCAAGACTACAAACTGTTAATGAGCCATCTCAGGGCCATTGCCGAGACGATTAGTTGGGGAAGTCGTGATGACGCCAATCTCTTCCACGTCATTGATGATGCCAACTAGCCTACGATTTCAGTAGATCGCACATGGGGTGAGTTATCAATGCAAACAGGAGGAGGGGAAAGCAGATGGTTACAACAGATCTTTGGACATGCGACAACTTTTCAAGTGCAGTTAGAGACTAGTGAAGGGGCCACGGTGTTGGTCATGCAACACCAGGATGCCGCGGGAGTTGCTGAAGTGGTCGCTGATCACATCAAAGAGTCTTTCAATGTACTTGTTGTGCCACCAGCAGATCTTTCAGGAGCACAGGATGCTCAAACTATTGTTGGAACCTCAATGACTCCTGTGAATCATGAGGATGTATTGGACAGATTGCTTCAAACAGGACAAGTTTTGATGTCCCTGTTTGACATCCCCCAGGATGTAACGTCAATTCAATTAGACCTCATTTCCACAAAGGGGAAGGTGGTCCTATCCAAAGTAAGGGAAGAGCATGTTGAAGCTGAAGTGTAGAAACTACAAGAGCAGCTCATAGCCTTGCAAGCAGCACAGCAGGATCCTTTGCGACTTGTTCCTGCAGACCAGCTAGACAATTTTAGAACCGAGCAACTAACAAAACTAATTGCAGAAAATAAGAAGGTGGAAGAAGAAAAGGAGATAACCACTTGGGATGCCTCCGCAGCTCAAGTGCAAACTCATGCGCATCTTAAGGCACTCAAGGCCTTACAACAAGAGAATAAGCAGTTGGTTGCAGATAATCTTCGGTTAACTTCTGTAGAGAAACAAAAGAATGTTCTTGATGAACACTTTCATCAGCTGCGAGAATAATTCATTCGGGTTAACCGAGATGTGAGCTATTTAGCCAGAGAAAATCAGACCCTCTCAATGGAGGAGGTACACGCTATTCGACAAAAATCAGCCATCGAAATTAGCGCATGGCAGAATGAGGCTAAACGACATGAGAAGCTGAAGGAGCATTTCCTTGATCAGGTGGGGATGTACAAACAAATCCTGGAGAAGGAGATCCATATGGCCAAAGCTCAAATCAACAACATCAGTGCCTAGCACACTAATTGTGGGGCCATATTGGACACTTATGCCTATGCCCATCAAGCGGAAAGTAAGAACCGGGACCTGGAGATCCAGGACTTGCTGAATACATGGAGTTGGCAAACCTTCGATATGCCAACCTAGCCATGTTAATAGCAGGACACCCGAGGTCAGAGCTTGAGCAACAGGTAGCTTCCACCCATATCAAATATGAAGCAGAATTTGCAGAGCAAAAGAAGTTGGCTGAAAAATTATATGTCACAAATTCTAAACTCATGGTGGTAAAAGAAAGCTACCAAGGACAGAAAGATGTGGCAACCGACTTGGCTTGATGGCTAACAGAACTTTACAAATACAAAGACAAAGCTAGAGCCTATGAAGAGGAACGACGGGTTTTCGAGGCAAGGTATGTTAAAGCTAATCAGATGTTCCCACAACTACCCTATCCGTGGGAAGTGCCGACTCCATCAAACATCGGAGCATCAGCATGGACGGCACAAGACCCTCGGATCGAAGAGGAGAAGCTCCAGGCTATTCTTCAGCATCATCAACCTTCAAAGCTTGGAGCATGTGAAAAATGGAAAGCACCCATGGAGGAGCCACCGCCACCAGGAACTACATGAGTTCCACATTTTTGTAGTTATAGTATTTTTTCTCTGTGTTGTGTCTTCCCACACTACGACATTAGTCCATTTATTTTTCCAGTTAATAATCCCATACCTATCCACTGTGTAATCACTGAAGCTTGTTCTCGTTGTAACTTGAGGACAAGTTTTTATTCAGTCGTGGGGGTATGATGAGATGAGGTTTGCACAGGCCGCGATATCGCAAACGTGATATCGCAGCCGACACGATATCGCATCCCCCGCGATATCGTGTACGTGATATCGCATCTTTCCCTACAATATCGCGTATGCGATATCACAGTCCGCTGCCATATCTATAAATAAGAGGCAGCTCTCCCTCATTGGGGATCCCAGTTTTAGAGTAGCGAAGCTCTGGCAATTTGATCCCTCTAGAGTTAGATTTTTTCTCGTGTCTGCCCGCAGTGTGGTGAATGTAATTGTATGGTGTCTTTATTCGAGTGTGCCATACTTGGACATGCACATGACTGGCAATAAAGATCGAGATTACTTCATCATTGCAGCATTCACTTAGCTTANGCCTAGTGGCGTATCCAGGATCTACGCTTGGTAACCTAGTGGCGTATTTGGGATCTGCGCTTGGTAATCCTAGTGGCGTACCTAGGAGCTACGCTTGGTAGTCCCAGTGATAGTCGTGCATGAGGTCCAAGATGTGTACGGTTGATCAAGGAATCGGTTGCTCGTTGCACTTAGGCTAGATTAGATTTCCTTACCCTTTTCCTCCTAGCTTAGCTTAGTTAGTATTATTTTCCACTGCCTTCAAGAGTAGCATAGATTAGGAAACACATCATACACCTCATCTAGACTAAACCATACGTGACATATGCAATACTAGTCTAGGTGGGAAGACAACGCCTAAGGCTAACTATCTAGGTGCCACAACTAGTTCATTTGCGGAGTTCGACTGGAACGCGCGTGCGATGCTCGTTTCGTATGGTTGAGTGTAGGGGTACCTCGTCACTCATCATTAACTATAGATAAAAAATTGATGATTAAACCACCAATTTTATTATTGAAAAATTAACAACAATCCTATGAATTTAGAAACCAAAACTTCTCTAATGATTTCTTATAAAAAAATTGGAAAGTGGAGCTACTTTTTTTAGCAAAAAGTAGTGAAAATGCACAGAACAAAGCGGAATAATAATTCAAAACTTGGCATGGGCAAGCCCTAAGGCTAAAACAACATCATAAACACTTGGCTACAACCTAAAAAGAACATTTAAACTATACAAAAACAAATTTTGTTCAACTAATAAGCCTAAATAATGCAAAACACCTAGGTTCTAGGTTGAGAATTAATAGAAAACAACTAGGAAAGGGTACTTGGTAGACATAGTTGATGAACCATCTTCAGGTAGAGGTCATAATAGATTGGAAATTCTTTTAGTTGTAGCTTCTACCTCCTCTAGGTGTCAAAGGAATAGTGTAGTTGACACTCTTCTCTTTGACATCTTGGGCCAACAAATGCAAAAATCTTCAAATCTCTTGCACCTTCCTTGCAACTACATTATTCCTTGATGAATAATGGTAATACTAGGATGTGGATGGATAGGATTAGAGTAAAAATTGATGGGGAAGCCATGATTCTATGCATTGCCTATGGGAGATGTGTTGAGATAATTGATTGTGGTAAAATTGCAATGTGGGAAGTATTCTATACTTATGTGTTGGTAGTCCAAGCCCCATGCCCTAAACACCCATAGAACTCACAATGAACTCCAAATTTACAAGAGGAAAGTTGAAACTATAATGGGCTGATGGGAAGTTTCAAATCAAATAACCATTTGAGCTTTGTTGGGCTCCACTAGGTGCCTCCTAAGAAAACCACTATAAATCCCAATTCAGTGGGATTTACAACATCTACCCAAAACTACGCTAGGATTAATTTTTAAATAAGCCTTGGAATAGGTTCCAAGCACAAACCATTGACAAAACCCATTTTCTAACCATCCATCCATAACATGTTGAAGCCAATAAAGCCTCATACTAGAATTGGAAACCAAGCATCAACATTAGAAGGTTTCAAGAATCAAGGGAAAATAAAACACATACAAAATAAAATATTTTTAGAAAACTACACTAGCTAAGGTAAAAACTAAGCTAGCGAGAACTCACTAGGCTTTTAATTAACTTCAAAGTAACCATACCAAGTCCCAAATCATAACTGAAGCCTTTGGAAGCTCCAAAACCTCCTAGAACTTGTTGAAAGATGCCAAAACCCATTATTCTTGAGAAAGTATGTTGAGAAGCCCCAAAACTACATTGGACAACGTAGGTTTCTAAAGTTTGACCATCAAGAGAATTAATAGAGCCTCTAACAACCTTCAAAGTGATAAACCTTAGCCTTCAGACCTTCCCAGGGCCTTTGATGACCTTGGAATGCAAAATAATGAGCCAAAAATAAGGTTAAACTCAGCCTAACATCAAAACTATGTTGGGGAAGTCTAAAACTACATTGGCTAGTGTATTGTTTTATGAAAATTTAAGAATGGATCATTGACTAGTCAAATTGACCTCCAAATGTATCAACCTAACCCCAAAACCTTGCTGGAGCCTCTAAAGACCACTAAATCCTATAAAATGAGTAAAAAATGATTAAAGTTAATCATCTCCTTAAAAAACCATGCTAGGATCATCTAAAACTAGCCATTCCAATGTAGTTTTTGGGGAATATGACCTTATCAAGGTTCCGATGGCCTCTAGTGTTGATAGTTTTGATCCTAAACCCTAGCCATTGATACTAGTGACCCTAGGAACCCAAACGCTTGGTTGATTAACCATCAAGCTAAGATTTATATGACACTGTGCTAGAGAAGGTTAAAAATATGCTAGCTAGCATAGTTTTGATTTCATGAGTAGTTTTGATAACATTAGGACACCTTGAATTACCTAAAACTTGATTAACAAAGCGTGGAACCTTGAAGCTTGAAACCAATGTCATTTGATCTCATTTTAAGCAAAAAGACTAAATTTATTAGAGTCATGCTGGAACTAGAGAAAACTACATTGGCCAACATACTTTAGGGTCTTAGGTTTTACAGTACACTTTTAATAACTCATCTTGGCTTCCAAGTGATCATTTGAGAACCATGACATCCCTGTGCTACTTTGAGATGTTGCTAGAGAAAAATTCTAAGCTTGATCCACCATAAATTAAGTTTTCATGTAAAAAAATGCTAGAGCTAGAGAAAACTACATTGGTCAATGTAGTTTTTAGCTTTTGGTGGCATTTGGTGTCTTTAGGGGGTTACATTAATGCCAAAGTTAATCAATCTTCATTTGTAGTTCAGTATGCTGTCAACTCAAATGATTAGATCTCTAGAACTTTCCCTAACAAACCTTGTAATTCACATTTTGATAGAGACTACATTGAGGTTTGCCTTGAGTTGACCTCAAAGGATGAAATTTGACATTAGGTCAACCTTGTTTGATATTAGTTCATGGGGTCTGACCATCATTTGGTTTTTATTCAACCTAATTTGTCATCGTTTGGCCTTATTTAGTCCATATTTCATCTTATTTACTTTAATCAACCTCTTGTGACCTTTGTCAACCTTTTTTGAACCTTTTTTAACCATTGAGGAAATGTGTTAACTCATCTATGCATTATTACTAGAGTATTGTACAATATTTTGACATTATTTGATCAATTTATCACACAGGTGCCACTTAATATGCTTAAGATTAATATGTAGGATTGGAGTATGGATATCTGGAAGAAACTAAGTTTACCTTTGAGCCTAAGTAGGCCTCATTGTGATGTTGAATGATTCATTGACCTTAATTATTTAGATCTTGAGCCTAAGAGCCTAGTTGACCATATAGCTTCGATAGAGAAACCTCTCAAATGGCCTAAACACCTAGTTAAAACCCTTGACCTTGAGGTTGGCGACATTACTAGAGACTCCCTAGTTGAAGTTCCTATCAAAACACATAATGGTAAGGAGAAAATAGTGAAACTAAGTTCCTCATTGAAACCTCAACAAGCTTAAGAAATTTCCAAGGTCCTCCAACAAAACATTAAAGCCTTTGCCTAGTTATATGAAGATATATCACATCTTGAACCATAGCTAGTGCAACATAACATCATACTCAACCCTAGTATCAAACAAGTTAAGTAAAATGTTGATAATATTGTATCAGATTTAACCCTATCAGTTCATGATGAAATCATGAAATTGTATCAAGATGATTTCATTGAAGTTGTCGATTATGTAGACTAAGTGTCCAACGTAGTGGTAGTCCCTAAGAAAAATGGAAGTATATGTATTTGTATTGATTTTAAAGACTTGAATAAGGTAACTATCAAATATGACTTCCCTTTGCCTAGTATTAACCAACTTATTGATACTATGGTAGGACATGCCCTATTATCCTTCATGGATGGGTTCTTGAGATACAACTAAGTTAGGATTAACCCAGAGCATCAACTTTATATGTCCTTCAAGATCCCTTGGGGAACCTTTTATTACATAATGTTGTCTTTTGGTCTAAAGGACATAGGTGCAACCTATCAATGAGTAATGACATATATCTTTAGTGATTATATGCTAAGGTTACTTAATGACTATGTGGATGACATAACTGTTAAATCCAAAATGGTTGATGACCATGCACATGACCTTGATCTTGTGCTTAAATGATGCCTTAAATATGAACTTAGAGTTAATCCTAAGAAGTGTGCCTTTGGTGTTAAAACTAGTAAAATCTTGGCTTTATAGTATTTGAAGTAGGGATACGTGTCAATCTTGATAAGGTTAGGGTCATATCTAGTTTGGTAACACCTACAAACCTTAGGGAGATTCATGAGCTACATTGTAGATTATAGTTTATTCGTAGGTTCATCATAAGGCTCACAGATAAACTACAATTCATGCAACACTTTCTTAAGAAAGAAGTTCATTATGGGTGGATAGCTCAATGCTAAGAAGTATTCGAAAACCTTAAGTAAGAGTTGGCACAACTACCCATAGTCTATCCACCACAAAAGGATAAATCATTTTACATCTACCTCACTATCTTTGATGTGTTCATTACCTCTTTACTCTATCAAAAATGAGAGGATGAAGTAGAGTTGATAGTATATTACCTAAGCCATGCATTAATTGCCTATGAAACCTGATACATTGAAGTGAAGAAGTATTATCTAGCCCTAGTCTTCTCATTGAATAAGTGGAGACACTACCTCTTTAGGAGTCAAGTCAATGTCATATGCAAGGACAATGTGCTTATATTCATGATCATCAATATTTATGAAAGTAGTCATATAGCCTATTGGAAGGCCATAATAGCTAAGTTTGACCTCCATTACATCTCCCAATCCTCAACCAAAGGTCAAGCTATAGCTGCATAACTTATAGCCTTTCCAATCAAAGATCATGCAACCATTAACCTTGAATTCCTTGATGAATATGTTAACATTGTTAATGAAGTGCCTGAGGGCTATGAGGCTATCATGTACTTTGATGGAGGTTCAACTACTCATGGGATGAGTGCTGCCACCATCATAACATTGTCTTTTGGTGTAATCCAATCATATTCTTACCATTTTCAATTTCCATGTACCAACAATGTGGTGGGAATATGAAGGATTGATCAAAGGAATGATGGTAGTTCATGACTGATGAATTAAATGCCTAATGATCAAAGGTGATTCATAACTTGTGGTTAATTAAGTGAGTAAGGTTTATGAATATAAAGCCAAACATTTACAACCTTATTGTGACCTAGGTAAGAAACTAATGCAACAATTTATAGAAATTGGTATCCAACATATACTAACAAGAATACCTTAGTTGATTCCATTGCAACCTTAGCCCTAAGCATGTTGCCTAATGTGTTTAGAAAGTTATCCGCCTTAACCGTGACCTGTGATATTTCCATTACATAGAACACTGAAGGTATCTCCATTGTCTTTGTTAACACCACTGCTTAGAAGGAGTGGTATGATGATATTAAGTTTTTCCTAATGCATGGTAAATCTTCACAGGGCCTAACTACTTCTCAAAAGGATGTTGTACATAAAATATCCAAATAATATATCATCATAGGTGATAGCACATTATGTTGATGGTCTTATAATGACATATTGTAAGTGTGATTGGGCAGAAATGAAGCCCACATAGTCCTTGATCAAGTTCATGAAAGTGTATGTGAAGGACATATAGGACCTAGGGTCATGGCCACAAAGATTAGATGAATAGGCTATTATTGGCCCTATATGAAAAGTGACTACCTGTAGAAGGTTAAAACTTGTAACATTTGTCAATGGCATGGTAACTTGATACATGTGCCACCAACTAAGTTGCATGCTACTCAAATAACTTGGTCATTTCTATAGTGGGGACTTGACATTATTGGACTTATAACACCTAAGTCTTCCACAGGGCATAGCTTTATCATCACTACAACCAAATATTTCACAAAGTGGGTTGAAGTTATTTCCCTAAGGAAAACAACATCTTAACAAGTTTGTAGATTCATAATGGATAACATAGTAGCCTGTTTTGGCATACCTTTGATCATAGTCACAGATAATGAACCATAGTTTAGTAGCCAGGAAATGCAAGCCTTTTGTCAAGACCTAGACATTAAACATTCCTTCTTGTCACCATAATACCCTCAATCCAATGGGTAAGTTGAAGCTAGTAATAAAGCCATCATAAACTTACTTAAATAGATGCAAAATAATAGCAGATGCAAGTGGCATGAGTGGCTTGTCCACACACTTTGGACTTATTGAAATATCTTTTGGACTACAACTAGTGTAACTCCATATAGCCTAGTTTATGGATCTAAAGCTATTTTGCCTCTTAAATCTCAGGTTCCATTACTTAGAGTGGCTCTATTTGACTTCATCAATGATGAGCAAAATAAGGAGTTGTGTATCATTGACCTAGATTCTGTGGAAGTGTAGCAAATACAAACACTTACTCACATCAAATGATACCAAGAGAGGTAGAAGTAATAGCATCATCATAACCTAAACAAGCGAAAGATCAAGGAAGGAGATTGCATCCTTAAGGCTATTTGCGAGCATGCAAAAAAGTTTTTAACCAACTAGAAGGGGCTTTTCATGGTCATTAAGGCCTATGGAAATGGAGCCTTTAGAGTGGCAGGCATGAATGAAAATGTATTGGCCAATTCGATCAACCATTCCTATCTTAAGCCTTATTACATCTGGCATGATCTTCTTTGTAGGTACAAATCGACTATTAACATCAATAGCCTTTACAACTAATAACAAGTGAGTCTGCACACTCTCTATCTCTCTCTATCTTTTTGTTAGTACAATAAATGAACTGAAAAACTTTATGAATATGATGCACATGGCAGAAATCCCTCTACGTTGTAAAAATAGTGATCTATGGTGGCCTAGTTTGCTCATTATCTTATATAGCCCTATGTACCATTTTGTAACAACATCATGTCTTTGTCTTATTTTCTTGTCCTCTTGTAGTTGTGCTTGTAGAATGAAGTTTGAAGTCATTGCAAAAGATGTATCTCATCATGGTAGCATGTTACCATGTGACTCTAATGCATAAGATTTGGTGAGTTTCACATCACTTCTATTACCCCTCTTGAGCCATAATCCCATAGCCTAATTATAGCCTTCCTTACTCTAAACAACAATGGTGATCTTTGTTTGGAACTCATGCATTTTATTCATGTGACATCCTTTATATTACTCCACATCAAGTTCATTGAATGTAACACATCTCATCCAATGAGAAAACCAAATCAAATTTGGCCTTGGCAGTGAAACCTTATCATGGTTTCACCCAAAAAAAAAGAAAAAAAAAGAAAAAGAAAAGGAGGGGAGAAGAAAATTTACAAGAAGCTAGAAGGCTAATGGAGCCAAAAAAAATAAATTAATGGCTCCAAAAAAAATAAAGGAAGGAGCTAATGGCCAAAGAATCCTTGGAGTGGAGTGTTGGTACCTCAAAAACATTATTGAGTGATCAACACTTCAAAGCACGAAGCATGAAGACTAAATCAATTAGCTAACATGCTATTGATACATTTAAGTCATCCTATGGAGTAGAATTTTTAAATTAATATTTGTATTTTATGAGAGTCAAATGTTATTAGTGAATTCAAGATAGCATGCAAGTGGAAAAGAGACAAAAGCTTAGTTACTTTCTCTGTAGAATTGAAGTGTGTTTATAAACAAGTAGGGTGTCTATTTTTTACAATCATGAAGCTTGGTTTCAATTGTCATCAATTAAAATTTTCAAAAGTAGAGAAAAAATAGTATTATGGTTGTTCATTTAAGTGAAACATAGTAGAGGCAATTGTAATTATCCAACATTGTTTAAGGATATTCTAGAATCTAGTAGCTAGAGAGCAATAAGAGATATTTCATAGAGCTGCAAAACATTGATGTCGATCATTAAACTTAGAAGGGGGTGGGGGGTTGAATAAGTTTGCCAAATTGAACCTTTATGAGACAAAGCACACACATGAATTTATGCAGTGCCCCAACTTGGGTACTCTACACTCTAAGGGTAGATCACAAACACACCTTTAGACTTTGTTGCTTTCAAAATGTGGTTGAAGGGTCCACAGCTTGTATAGTCTTCAAGCCCTGCTCTAGAGTGTTATACCACAACACTAATCACTCAACCCCACAAGATCTTGTTAGGCTTGAAAATGTGGTTTTAAGGCTTCCACAACCTTTACAATCTTGAGCTTTGCACCAGAGTGTTGTATCGTAGCACGAATAACTCAATTCCTTAGGATCTTGATAGGCTCAAGTACATCAACCCCTTTGGACAACAAGAGAACAACAATTACAAGGAATAATTTCAACTTAATTTGCTAATCCTTATATAGTTAGATACAACACACATTACAAAGCCAAAATGGTAATACAATGAGGAACAATAGAGAATTCAATGATTACAAATGATTGTACAATGAATACAATAAGGCTTGTACATTTCCAAATGCATATCAAGTCTTCTTATAGTTGTCATGTTTCTAAATCCTTCTTGGAATGCATGTAATGGCTAGGCAATGGTCACTAACGGTCATGGGAGACATCTTTCTCATGCCTGAGATGAATTTGCCTTCATTTTTGGGAAGACATATTTGTTTTCTGAAAGACATCTTTTCAAAGTCTTCATTCTAGAAGATGTCTTTGTCTTGTGGAAGATGTCTTTTTTGGAACTGGCCTTCATTTTGTAAAGATGTCTTTGCCTCATGAAAGATGTCTTTGTTTGAGGAAGACGTCTTGTTGTTTCTGAAGACATCTTTGTCTAAGTTCATTCCAATACTTCCAAGACATTTGCTACTTCCTAGAGATGTATTTCTTCACTTTCTTTACATGATGAATCCTTCTTTTCTTGTCCATAACTTTGCTCAATCCAAGTTCTTGTCTTGCAAGCACAAAAACTACACACACATACAAACAAACATGTTTTTCATTTTCCTTAATGTTTTGACATACTAAACCAAAAGGTCCATAATCTCCCCCTTTTTGGTAATGTCAAAAACTTAAGAAAATTTGTTAGCCTCTTTCCAATAGTAAAACAACCAGAAGGATCAAACCTATATATCTATGAAAAGCATAAAGACATAGAAATTCCTATGGTAGCCAAGGATGAGGATAAGCATGGAAGCATAGGTGAAAAGTGTAAGGAAAATTGAGAGAACATACAGAGATAACTAGAAAACACACCATCTATCCATAACCATCTGCAAACTATTTTACATCAAACTATCCAAAAGCACCTCAGAGTACAACTAACCATAGATCAATCACATATGTGCAAAGTCCCAGAATTACATATCTAAAGGCCAAAAAAATGTTTTATCCTTTTTGATCATTGAAAGAAGAGAAAAAATAATCAATTGAGGCCTTAATCACTCACCTTGGTAGCATCCTTAGACTCAGAATCCACCACTACTCAAGATGGACGATAAGTCTCCTCATCATCATCACTGCTAGTGCTTGAATTGCTAGATTTTTGAGTGTCCTCATCTAAGGACTCAAGCTACTACACTAGAGCCCACCTAGGATGAAGCTTCACTTGAAACTAAGAGGAAGTTAGTGGAGCTAGTTACCATTGAATTGGAACTCATTGGGACATGGTCCCAAAGATTATTTCCATAGCTCGTTGCTCAAAAGTGCTAGGAACATCAGCATGAGATGAAGTAGTGGAAGTAGGAGGGACTAGAACATGGTGCTTTGGTTGCTACATGAAAGCATGGTGCTTCCTCTAGACACTAGCTGGGAATGCCTTTGGCTTAGAATTTGACTCCATCCCTAAGTCATATAAGTGCATGAAGGACCTACTACTGAAGAATGACATGGAGGAACAGGAGCATCCTCCTCACTATCAGAGATTGGAGGAGTGGTGACCTTCTTAAATACTTATCCATTGAAGGGAGGATGAATCCCAACTTTAGCTAAACTCTTACGTAAGTAAGAGAGGTTCTTGAGAGGTTCCTTCCAAGCTTTCCAATGGCTTGGGCAAGGGGTCAAAATAGTTTTTTCAAAGAAGAACTAATATAAGCTTTGTAGGATTTCAATCTTCTTAACTATGGAGAGGCTTTCTTCTTTTTCTTTAGAGGTCTTGTGCTAGGTCCTACTTCTGTTGCATGAGAAGAACTCCTCTTCTCAATGTATTCACAAAGATTCGACTTACCTTTAAGCAAAGGAAACTATGGAATAGGTACACTCCTCTAGTGAATCAACAAGTTGATGAGGTAGGGATACCTAAGGATTCTCTCCTTGGCACAGAGACTCAAAATGTCTCGACAAAGTATGTGTCCTAGGTCCAATGGTAATCTTGTAAGCAAGTAATACAATACAAAACCCTGGGGTGGTAGTAGATAGCTATAACTACTTTCCTTCACCATTATGTTATACAAAATAATAAGTAACAAGTTGAAGGCATCATGAGTCATCTTGCTTTGCTCAATATGATCTCTATCAAATATCATCTCTCCTAAATAGAACATCAAAAAATTCATCATGATCTATGGGCATTATACCATTGGTGTAAATTTCATTCATAGACTCTATGATAACCTTGAAGCCATATGAATTAGGAATACCCAAAAGTGCATTTACAATTTGAGGAGAGACTTCAACAAGAATCCCAACAACAATGGATATGAATGCTCCAATAATAGCATTAAAAATGACAATATTACAATAGAATTAAATGGATTAACACTTTAGGGATAGGAACATTCATAGAATTGAAATATCTCCACTTCAAAGGCTTGAGATAATGCAACAAATCTTATTGTCTATGCAGTGGGAAATGAAGAGAACACTCAGAAATAATGGTAGTGGCTCTTGTAGATTCAAACCTATGTTTAGTGTGTTTACTGTGAAACTGGGACATGTATGAAGGTGACACACTTCTAGAACTTCCTGTTGCACATTTCTTAGGTGGATTTTTGAACATACCAACTTCTTGTGGGCCATCTCTACCAAAATTGCTATGAATGATGGATCCCTAGTCATCTCTATGGGATCTCTGTGGAAGAATACGACAAAAATGAAGGTTTTATCTTTTATAGTTGCAAGAAAATGAGAGCTTTAAACAAAAAATGAGATGTCTTTTTTTGATAGAAAGATGTCTTTTTTGCATGCTAAAAACAAAGTAGACATCTTTCATTTACAGAAGACGTCTTCCTTATGATGATAGAAAAATCAGAGAGATGTCTTTGTTGTTTTAAAGAAATCTTTACAAAGACATCTTTCACTTGTAAAAGACATCTTTCATCAACAATTAGGGTAAGGTTTTGGAAGGTAGTGATTAGTTTATTGTCTTTAAAAAACCTTGAAAACATAAAGAAAAGCTTACCTTTACCTACTTGTCATGCTATTGGAAGGTGATGGAGTTCAAAGAGTTAGTGAATGGGTTTCCTCTAATGAGGAATCTCCTTTGAGCCAAACTTCCCGAATGTCTAGGGCATGATTTCCTCTTACAAATTTGTTGGTGAAAGTGTTTTGATGCTTTTGGTCCTATCTTTTAATTTTTCATTCCTTTTTGACAATCTTGGTTCTTTAAGTTGATTTCCAATCTTCTTTGTGATCCTGCATACAACCCTTTCTTGATGCACTTTGATAAAACCAAGGAGTCTTGTGATATGCCCATGTACTCATGTGATAAATCTTTAGATTGCACTTCCATTGTTTATGTCCAATCTGATTGCAATAATAACATCTATTTCTCTTATTGAAAAAATGACTAGAAGAATTAGACCTTTGAGGAGTTTTTTATTAGATAGGAGCTTCCCTTGATACAGTGTCTTTATTTCTTGGAGGTTCCTTTAGGTGGGATGAAGGTTTTTCAGGTTCCTCCTCTTGGTGGCAATTGCCAAGTCCACTATTATCTTGTGGACTTCTTCCTTTTCCTAGTACCATTCGAAGGGATTCCTTTCCCTTTGTTAATCATTCATTTATTAGTTTAACATCCACAACTTCCACTTTGGCTTATTGTAAATATAAGGTTAGCTTCTCATTCTTAGCCCTTAAGTTTGAGAGTTTTTTATGAAGATCAGAAATAGTAAAATTTAACAAGGATATTTCATGTTCTTTAGACTTAACTTGTTTATTTGACTTAGTACAAATACTTTGTAAATTCAAAAGTTCTTTACACAATAAATAGAACCACTCATCATCATTTAGATCATCATCTAAAGAATCACCATCAGTGAGTGCCATGTAGATGAGTTGAGAATTTTTTACATCTTCATCTACTTCTTCTTCACTATGTTCCCTATCATCTCAACTTGTATAGAAGTTGGTCTTCTTTACTTCTTCAAGGGATTTATTCTTGTATTGCATCCTGAAACTACTAGGACATTCATAGGCCATATGGCCTCTAACTCCACACATACAACATTCTATAGAAGAAAACTCTAAGTTAAAGTTTAAAAAGTTCTTACCTCTTTCTTTACCTTAGGCTAATTAAATATTTATGGATATGCCCCTTTATTGTTCCTAGTAATTAGTCATTGTAGCTTCTTGGTGAGAAAGGAAATCTCCTCTTCACTACCCTCATCATGCTCATTGAGTTCCTTCTCCTTTGAAGTAGTCTTTAAGGCAATGGGCCTTTCTTGAATAGCTTCTTCACTTATGAGATTCATTTCATATGTGATGAGAGCACTTTGAAGCTCCAAATTTTAAAGTTGAGAAGTCTTTGACTTCTTCCGTGGTAGTGACCTTGGGTCTAAACTTAGGTTGAAAAGTCTTGATCATCTTAATAATCACATTGCTTTTGGGCAAAACCTTTACTATTCCTCCAATTGCTATAACAAGATCATTATCTCTAAAAAATAATCCTTAATTTTCTCACCTTATTTCATCTTGAATTTATCGTATTCACTTTGTAAAACTAACAATTTTGCTTGCTTAACAATAGAGGTTCCTTCATAAGTGGCTTCTAAAGGTTGCAAATTTCTTTGGCCATTTTATATCCTATTGAATTCAAATTTATTCAATGTACAATGTAAACAATTTTTTTCTTTTGAATCAAACATGAACTTATCCTTTTTCTCTTGAGACCATTTGTTGCGAGGCTTGATGATGCTAGTGATGCCATTGACTGGTGAAGCGTAGCCTTCCAAGATTGACTTCTAAACTACAAAATCATGGATTTGAAGAACCCTTGGATTATAGCTTTCCAATAGGTGAAGTCAAATCTATCAAACATGGGTGGTTTTGTGTATGATGTCTCCTCCATTATTCACTCTTGAAGTTGATGATGAAACAAATAATAACAGGCTCTAATATCACTTGTGGATTTTTGAACTTAGAAAGGGGGGAAGGGGGGTTGAGTTTTCCAAATTTAATCTTTATGAAACAAAGCACACACATGAATTTAGGTGGTTTCCCAACTTGGGTACTTCATACTTGAAGGATAGATTGTAAGCACACCTCCAAAGTTTGTTGCTCTCAAAATGTGGTTGAAGGGTCCACACCCTATACAATCTTTAAGTCCCACTCTGAAGCATTTTACTATAGAACCAATCAATCAACCCCACAAGGTCCCATCAAGCTTGGAAATGTGATTTCAAGGCTTCCAAAACCTTTACAATCTTGTGCTCCACATTAGAGTGTTGTGCCATAGCACCAACAACTCAATTCTATAGGATTTTGACAAGCTCAAGCACATCAACCCCTTAGGGAAACAAGAAAATAACAATTACAAGGAATAATTGCAACTTAGTTTATATATCCTTGTACAGTTAGGTATAGCATAGTTTACAAAGCCAAAATGATGATACAATGAGGAGAAATAGAGAATTCAATGATTATAAATGATTGTATAATGAATACCACAAGGTTTGTACATTTTCCAATGTACATTAAGTCTTCTTATAATTTTCATGTTTCTAAATCCTTCTTAGAATGCATGCAATGGCTAGGAAACGATCACTAACAGTCATGGGAGATGTCTTTCTCATGCTTGAGATATCTCTCTAAATTTTCCTTCATTTCTAGAAAGATGTCTTTGTTTCCTAAAAGACATATTTTTGAAGTCTCTATTCTAGAAAAAATATTTATTTTGTGGAAGACGTATTTTTGGAACTGGCCTTCATTTTGTAAATATGTCTTTGCCTCATGAAAGGCATATTTATCTAAGAAAAATGTCTTGTTGTTTTTGAAGACATCTTTATCTAAGTTCACTTCAATTCCTCCAAGGCATTTGCTACTTCCTAGAGACATCTTTTTTTTCACTTTCTTTGCATGATGAGTCCTTTGTTCCTTGTCCATAACTTTGCTTAATCCAAGTTCTTATCCTACAAGCACAACAACTACACACACATACAAATAAACATGTTTTCCATTTTTCTTAATGTTTTGACATACCAAAACCAAAAGGTCAACAATCAAATGTTGGATTTGATAAAATACCATTATTTGCACAATAATTCTAACTATTTGCTATCCACCATGTGAGCCATGGAAGTTTAATGATACAAGAGTGCAAAGCTTAACAAAGCTTCACAAATTTATAAATATTTAAAAGAATATTGGAGCATCATACAAGATTTGAAAATGAACAATAAAAATATAGATTATCAACATAAAAAATGCATCCTAAAATCCTAAGAAATTTTTTCTTCAACAACACCCATCATAAGCAAAAGAAATGAACAATAAATATATGAAAATAGGTAAAATTTTAAGCCTAAACTCAAGTGTAGAGTACACAAATTTATCAATGAACAAACCCTATAATAGAGATGAAACTGAAGTATCCATCAAACTAGACTACTACAATAAGGAAATGCACAACCTCTCTTGGCTAGGTCAGGTCATGATCCAAAATGACACCTATGGCTCAGGTAGAGCCATCACTAACATTAGTTATGATGGTAGTGTGGCAACAAAGGTGATGGCAGCACAGTTGCAGGCTCCACTAGAGAAGGGTAGGAAAGCATATGTTTTGGCTTGGAGGAGATAACATCGAAGTTGCAGCAGCGCATCGTAGATGGTAGGTTTTCCATCAAAAGTGGGAAAAGGGTGACATGATATTAGGCCATGAGATAAACATACAATTGTTTTGTTCACACATTTTGTGTAAACATGTTGACAAAGCAGCAACAAATCTATGAAGCCTTAACAACATTATTTTTAAGAAATATATATATTACATTGTTTTAAAAGATGGAAAAGGATTATGGTTTAGGAGAAAAAGATTTATGAATGTTTCATAAATATAATTTTACTTTCCATAGGAAATTATGTTTAATTCTTCAAGATTTTTGTAGTCTATTATGGGACACTTGCCAACTTTGACATATATTTCTCATTTTTTTGTAACTTCCTATGATGATCTATATGATATTTATTACCAAGAAAACACTTGATCACCATAACTTAAATTTCTAATAACTTCCTATGGAAGTTATAACTTCTAAGGTAGTTATAAGTTAATATTCCAAGATATTTTTAATACCCTTAACTTTTGATGATTATTGTAACTACCCAATGGCACTATAAAAGGGCTTCAAGGGTAGGAGAAAGAAAGAAGCAATTGGGAAAAGACAATCAAACATTATCTATAAGATGACTTGCTAAAGAGATAAATTTGGCTACTTTGTTGTAATCTTGTGAGTTTATTTCTTTCACATTTTATTATAGTTACTTAGCTAATAGTTTAGATAGTATTGTTCTTGGCATTTAATTTTTGGATTTTTCCTAGGTTTCTTTTATAGCTTTATTTTTGTGCAATATCATACTTGTATTAGATTAGTCATAGAAGAGATTATGTTGTTGAAATGTCTCAAGAGCAATTTAATAGTAATGTCTTAAAAAAATTGCCTATTTTGAGCATAGAGAATCTAGGAAAATCTTTGGCATTTTGAGATGACTAGAGTAGCTCTATTGTTTTAAAGTGTATTACCTTAGTATTTCAATTAAGAAATTGTCAAATTTTTGAAAGCTCTATTGAATGCACTNAATTTTGAGATGACTAGAGTAGCTCTATTGTTTTAAAGTGTATTACCTTAATATTTCAATTAAGAAATTGTCAAATTTTTGAAAGCTCTATTGAATGCACTCTATGACAACTATTAACTAGCCAAAATAGAGATTTGTACTTTGTTGTTTACGTAGCATTTTTGGTAGTATAATAAGATTGTCTTTTATGAAATTGCTTGTTGAGCTCAAAATGTTTGAACAATTTGTAGTTATTCAATTAGGAATAGCTTTATTGTGAAGTGTTTCCTTGTGTCAATTTATCTTATTAAATCTTTGAGATTTCACACAAATCTACTTTCTTTTTTTCTCTTTCTAAGTCCATTAAATCTCACTCTATTTCTAGTTTTCTTGTGGAATTTTCTCTTTGGGGGAAATTAGAAGTAGATTGACAGAATTGTGCTTAAATATTTTTGCAAAATTTTATTTATTACAAGTAACATACTATAGGGATCATATAGATTAAGTGATTGGACAAAATAGAAGTCTTCAAAAAATCACAGTATTTAACAAAGCTAGCTGAATTTATTTTTTGATAGCTAATTATAGATTCATACATAATCCAACCATTTCAAATTCACAACAACAAACACATATTGACAACTAGTTCATTTTATAACTACTAAGTTTATTTGGAGATATTTGAGCCTCGATGTTACTAGAGACTAGTAAGCACCTAAAAGCTATTTGAAGAACACCTTCAATCTCGTGACTTCCCAGGGTCACAAGACCATGAGTCATCCCACATTGGCAGTCACATCCTAAATGATCACCAATAGTTCTTTTGGTGTTAGGAGGAGGGCTGAAAATTTATCCTCTAAGTTCATAAGTCTGAAATTCCTAGCACACCAACAGTTATTTGTTGCTAGAAGAATTTAAGAAATTAGGTACTATTTTTAGTTCATGAACAAATAGACTGATTTTTGGAAAATTTCAAAGGTTCCAAAGAAACTCTTGATTATAAGACTAATTACTTATTAGAAGAAGAATAGAAGAAGGTTCTTGAGTTTGGAACAAGTAGTGGAATAAAGACTAGAAAGTTAAGAAGATCCTCCCTTTTGTCTAGTTTATTAGTCTATAAGAGAAGATGAAAGAAGTATAAGATTTTAACGACTAAAAGGAATTCTACTAAGATGGTAAATCCTTGGCAAAGAGTTATACCATTAGGATTTCAAAACTATAATGATATTCCTAAGGTAGTTTACAAATATATTCCTTGAACTTTTATTCCTAAAAAAGCTTACTTGGTTGAAGAGTATATTTACATATTTCAGTTAGCTTTAGCTCATGTAAATGTTCAACATCAAGATCAATCTTTTAGGTTGTTCATGAAAAAATTTAAAGGATATGGCTCAAATTTGGTATTGAAAATTGCCAAGCAACAATATGACAAGTTAGGACAATATGAAGAGCCTTTTCTTGGCCCAATTTGATAATCAATTAGATAAAAAAAATTGTATTATGGGCTAATACAAGCTAAGCAAGGAGTCAAAGAGTTAATTAGAGATTTCAACATTAAATTCAATGCATTTGTGGACTCTTTCAAAGACAATATAAACCATTAGCTGAAATTCTTAGAGATACTTATCTTAAGGCTATGAATCCCAATATTTCAATTTGATTAAGAAGAACTCCAAACTTGCTAACACTGAATGACTACTTTATTAAAGTTATACAATTAAAAAAAAATTGAGCTTGAATCATGAAGAGATTATCACAACTAAAGAAAGAGAAGAAAAAATGATGATTCCTATGTAATATTTTGCTCAACTTAAAGATTTACTAGGATTATCTCACATTAAAATGGAGCAAGAGTTAGAAAGCAAAGAATCTAAATAAGGACAATTAATGAGTGACTTATCCAAAAAAGTGGTGAAACTAGAGAAAGCTTTGGTAAACGTTAAGATCAAGGAGGAAAATAAAAATAAGAAATATAAGCATCAGGATACTAAGTTGGTAGAGGATGAGGATGAAAGTGATCTTTTTATGTCCAACTTCCTTGATATTGAATTAGATAATGAGTTATCTAGTGTTCATTACGCAAGAAAATATTCTAGTAATGGATCTAGTGATACTTCTTCTCTATTAAGTTCTGAAGAGGATACATCATCAAATGAAGAATGTAATAATAATGAGGAAAATGGATATAATCTATGATCAAAGAAAATATTAACTACTTCTAGATCTCCAAACATTATTTTTGATCCATCTACTAAGAGAAATATTTTTAAACCAAGTAGAAGAGAGAAAAATAAAAATAAAGAAGATCAAGTAGAATAGAGTATTCAAAATCAACCTTTTAATAAATGGACAAAGAAAATAGGTTTTTATAGAGATGGAGAAGATGATTTGATTGAAGATATCAAATACATTAGAGAAAATATCAGTATATATCAATTGTTACAAATAGGAGATCAATAGAGAAAGGATTTAGAGTTCATTAAAGGTAAAAAGAAAGTTGAAGCGTCAAAGTTAAGCTATGTATCCAACATTGATAAAACAACAACTAGCTATGATTATACTCCTGATATAGAAGCTCCTCCTTTTCTTTTGACAATGAAGTTAAAAGACAAGTGTCTTCACAAATGTTTGGTTGATTCTAGAGCTACATCCACTATTATGCCATTGTTTATATGCCAAAAAATTGATATGATTCCTAAAAAATCAAATAAAAATATTGTTTAACTAGACAAGAACAAAGTAAAGATTATGTTTTAGTTACCCAATGTTTTATTGGAAATCACTTTTCAACCCCATATGAAAAGCAGAGTAACTATTCAAGTGGTAAACATGCTAGATTCACATAGTCTTTTGTTGAGTAGAAGTTGGAGTAAGAATTTTGCAGGTTACATATCAACGGATTACTCACATACGTGGTTCCCTTGGAAAGGAGAGCCAAATAAAATATATGTTTATAGTGAACCTTTAATAAGTGAAAATATTACTTCAAATGGAAAGAACAGAGTTATTGAAACAAGAGCTTTTGAAACCAAAATTTGCACACTTCAAGAAGTTGATAACTTGAACAAAGAAGAATCTCAAGATGAGAGCAAATAGGAGCTACACTTTGATGGTTCTTGTAACTCTAAAGGTGTAGAATTTGAAATAGTTCTAGTAAAAGATGATTTCCCAAAAATATTAAAGGCAATTCATCTATATTTTCCTTGAATTATCAATGGGGTTGATTATGAAGCTTTATATATTGGAATTAAAATAGCATTGGAATTAGGAATCAAGGAAATCATCATAAAAGGAGAATAAAGATTAGTTTGTGAACATATTAAAGGTAATTATGTGGTAAAAAGCTTATTCTCGTGACCTTATAAATAGCTCATCTGCAAGATGCTAGATCAATTTCATCACTACAGAATAAAACATATATATAGAAAGGATAATTACATAACAGATGATTTAGCAAAGGCAACTTCCACATTAGATGTTAAAAGGATAGAACGTTACAAGGATGTAATGATTGAAAATGAACATAAACCATTAGTACAAGATAACATAAGGCATTTACAAGTATTTGAAGATGGTGATGAAGTACTTAGTTTTATGAAAAATAAACAAGAATCTGAAAGTCAAATCATACCAAAAATAGTGTCAAGGTTTAAGAAAAATTCCATTCCTAAAAAGTGATTGATTATAAACATTAGTTTGGCAAAAATTTGCTCATCAGAAAAGATGTATAGAATCTAGATGATCAAGCTTATGAAGTAGTGAATTTTTGATCTACTAAGATGTTAAATTTCATAAAGGAAAAGGATTTAGTCTTCAATAAAAATTTACTATTATTCCTAAAAATTAATTTGGAAAGTTTTGTTTGGTCTTATGATGATCTTAAGGCTTTTAGACTAGATATGATGACACATAAAATTCCCTTAGTAAATAGTTATAAGGTAGTTATGTAAAAATAAAGGAAATTTAATCCATCATTTGAGCTCACTATGGAAGTTGAGATTAAAAAGTTATTACAAGCTCAAATCATATATCTAATCTGATATTTGACATGGCTTGCTAATCTTGTTTCAGTAAGAAAGAAGAATGGTGATTTTAGGCTTTGTGTAGATTTCAAAAATTTGAATGAAGCCTCTAAAAAAGATAAATACCCACTTTATAGAATTGATAAGATGTTGATTAAAGTATCAGGTTCTTAGGTATATTATTTCCTGGATGGTTTTTCAGGCTATAATTAGATCATGGTAGATAAAGGTGACAAATATAAAACAACATTTATCACCAAGTGGGGAACTTTTGCTTATCAAAGAATGTCATTTGGATTGTCAAATGCTGGAGCTACTTTTCAAAGAGTAATGGATTTAGCCTTTAAAGGATTAATAGGTGAATTCATTGTGGTTTATTTGGATGATATCACCATCTTTTCAAAAAGAAAGGAAGACCATATTGGTCATCTTCAACAAGTTTTTGACATATGTCATGAGTATGGTATTTCATTAAATCCTAAGAAATGTATCTTTGGGGTTAAGTCTAGAAGTTTACTAGGCCATGTAATTTATCAAGAAGGAATTACTATAGATAACTCACAAATTCAAGCAGTACAGAATATCAAGCATCCTACAAGTAAAAAGTCTCTTATATCTTTCTCTAGAAAGATAAATTTCACCAAACAACTTATCCTTGGATTCATTGAAAGATGTCATAGTAGAGAAAACAATAGAATCAAAGAAAGCTTTATTAAAAATTAAGAAAGTCGTTCAAGAAGCTCCATACTTAGTAAAGTAAAAATTAAAAGAAGAATTTTGGTTATATGCTTTTGCTTCAAATGATTTAGTTAGTCATTTTAACTCAAAAATATAAAGGTCAAGATAAATGGATTGGATTTTTTAGGTATCAATTGAAAGGATAGAATTAAATTATTCAGATCTAGAGAAACAAGCATTTGTAGTCATTAAAGTACTTCAACATTTCAAATATTGTTTGGAAAGCTCATTAGTTCATATTATGTTAATTGAACCTACAGTCAAACAATTCTTAGCTCAAAATAAAATTAGAATGAAAACAGGAATGTGGCTCATAAAGCTTCAAGGTTTTAGGTTTTCATTGGAAATATGCAAAACTATTAAAGGAATGATATTATCCAAGTTATTGGCTAAAGAAGAGGAAATATTTGTATTAAGGACTCATGAAGGAAATTGGTATGATGAGATTCTAGAATTCCTTGTTACACAAAAGGTTCCAAATAATTTAACTACAAGTTAAAAGAGAGCTTTCTCCAAAAAGGCAAATAAATTTTTGGTTAAAGATAGAGTTTTATATAGAAAGGATTTTAGAGGGGTTTTGTTGAAATATATTCACAATGATCAAATTGGTTCTATCTTAGAACACTTTCATCATCATTCTAATTTATTCTATGAATCTCCTAAGTCCACTATGCAACATATACTTCATTATAGTTTTTATTGGAAAAATATGTATCAATATATTGGTTTGAAAATTCAAAGATGTTACAAATGTCAAATTCATGGACCAAAAATCAACAAGGCTAGAGCTCCTTTAAAGCCAGTAATTACAAATAGATTATTTCAGCAATGGGGCTTAGATTTCATTGGTACAATTACTCCATCAAGAGTTGAACATAAGTTCATTCTCATAGCTACCGATTACTTTACCAAATGGTCTAAAGAAAAAGATCTAAGGAAAAAATTTAGCATCAGATGTGATTAAGTTCTTAAAAGACAAAATTCTAAGTCGTTTTAGTCTACTTGAAGTATTGGTATCCAACAATGGACTAGCTTTTCAATCTAAAGAATTTATAACATGGGAAATGGAAAAGTCCATCATTCTATTTTCTTCTTCAAATTATTATCCTCAAGGAAATGCCTTAGTTGAATCTAGAAATAAAAAGCTTATTTTCTACATCAAAAAACTAATGGATGCAAATCTAGGAAATTGGATTGATTATTTACAATTTGCATTATGGACTGACTATATTAGATTTAAGAAAGATATTGGAACATCAGCTTATAACTTGCTTTAGGGTTTGCCCACTAGAATTACAAACAAGATTGTAAGTTCGGCCTCAGATTTTGTGCAAAAGAATACTAAAAAAATTAACAAAGATAGAAGTTCCATGACCTTGCTTATCAAAAGAGAAGACAAAATAGATAAAGCTAAAGATAATTTATTAAGGAATGCTTCTCAAGTCAAAAGGTGGTTTAACAGAAAGGCTCTAAAAAGAACTTTTAAAGTTGGTGATGTTGTATTATTATGGAATATGAATAAGAAAAATATGTTTTTGACGATGTGGATTGGTCCATTTCAGATCAAGAGATAATTATTGGAGGACACTTACAAGTTATCAATATTAGATGGAATAGAGTTGTAGTTTCTGTATAATGTTTTGTATATAAAAAATTATTTTGGATAACCAACCACAACTTAAATCTATATATAAAAATTAATAGATGTATATAGTATGGTAATATATATATGTACATAACTATAATAATATTTAGTATACATAATAGTAAGTAATAAACTTTTAGTAGTAATAGATATAATAAATAGTATACATATACAAACGTATATAACATTTAACCATAACATATATATTCTATATGTATGCTTAGATGAGTCTATATAATATTATAAAAACATGTATATGTTAGAGTACTAGTTTAAAAATATTTAAATTTAAAGTGTTAGTTTAATTATTAAATTTTTAATATCCTAAGTAATCATTACTTGTGATGTGTTTAAATGGGAGTGATGGTTAGATAACTACATAGTGGTAAATTAATTTCAATAACCAAATAGTGGAATTTCAATTAGCCAACCCTATGATGATGGAAATTAAATGAATTTTGGCTAAGTGGCAAGTTTGGTTAGTAGAATTGGTGGGAATTTCAAACTTATCTTTCAATATATAAGGAGATGTGAATTTCTTGGAAATGCATCATTTTTCAATTCAAGTTTTAGGTGAAAAAGCAAGGAAAGTGTTTAAGTGTGAGGTAAAAAAATGGTTCTTGGTGATAGGGCAATAAGAAGGACTTTTATCCCATATGTTATGGGATGTTGTCCAGAGCATGTATTGAGATCTTGCTGTAAGGTAACTACCCATGGAGCATCTAGTGAAAACTCTTTGTTACTTTGGCTTTCAGATGAGTTTAGATTTCTCACTAGTGGGCTTCCTATACAATCTAATTTTTGGAATAGCTTTCATAAATGCACCACCGAAGCTAAGTATTAAGGGCAGTCCAATAAAGATGATTCTTGGCGAGAGGCTTTGGTATCTCAAGACATAGAAGAAACTAGTTGGGAAGAACCTAAAAATATAGCAACTATAGAGTTGGATGCAAAAGAAGCAAAGACAATTGTGGAAGACAAAGGTGAAGATCAAATTGAGGCTTCAACTAGGCAAGAAGAGGAACAAAGGACATTCATCACAACTAAGATTACACATTAAAGGGTTCATGATATGAGAATCCCTAAGAAATTTATTTTAACTATTCTCTTCCCACCTACAAAATAGTTGTATGAAATTATGTTTGTATAGTTTCTTAAGTTTTCTTTAGGAAATGAGGTTTTTATTTCATCAAACCTTAAGTTTGATGAAAGTTTTCCTCAAAAAACATTTTCATTTTTCTATGTAAAAAGAAAAGTTTCCAATAAAGTTTATGTTTAAAAAATGGGGCATGAAATGTTGATACATTTCAGCCATCCTCTAGAAAATAATTTTTAAATTAATGTTTGGGTTTTATGAGATCTAAATGTTATTAGTGAATTCAAGATAGTGTGCAAGTGGAAAAGAGACAAAAGTTTAGTTACTTTCTCTATAGAATGGAAGTGTGTTTATGAACAAGTAGGGTGTCTATTTTTTTACAAATATAAAGCTTGGTTTCAGATGTCATCAATTAAAACTTTTGAAAGGAGAAAAACAATAGAATTATAGTTGTTCATTCAAGTAAAACATAATGGAGGAAAATGTAATTATTCAACATTATTTAAGAATATTCTAGAACCTACTAGCTATAGAGCAACAAGAGATATTTTACAAAGTTGCAAAACATCAAATGTTGGATTTGATAAAATAAAATTATCTACATAATAATTCTAACTATTTGCTATCTGCCATGTAAGCCATGGAAGTTTAATGACACAGGAGAGCTTAACAAAGCTTCACAAATTCGTAAATATGTTAAAAACTATTGGAGCATCATCCAAGATTTGAAAATGAATGAAAAAAATGCATCTTGAAACCCTAGGAAATATTTCTTATTCAGCAATGCCCATTAGAAGTAAAAGAAATGAACAATGAATATACAAAAATAGGTAAAATTTTAATCCTAAACTCAAGCATAAGGCACACAAATTTATCAATGAAGAAACCATACAACAAAGATGGAACTAAAGAATTTGTCAAACTAGACTACAATAATGAGGAAATGCATGGCATCTCTTGGTTAGGTTTAGGGTTGATCCAAAATGATGCCTATGGCTTAGGTGAAGCCATCACTAATAACAATTATGACAGTAGCGTGGCAACAAAGGTGATGATGGCGTAGTTGCAAGAACCACTAGGGAAGGATAGAAAAGCATCTATTTTGGCTTGGAGGAGATGGCATTGAGGTCACAGTAGGGCCCACAAATGGTAGGTTTTTTCCTGAATTTGGGAAGAGGGCAACGCGATATCAAGTCATGAGATAAACATACAATTCTTTTGTTTACAAATTTTGTGTAAACGTGTCCACAAAGTCACAACAAAGCAAGGAAGCCTTAACAACATTATTTTTAAGAAATATATATATTGCATCATTTTAAAAGATGGAAAAGGATTATGACTTAGGAGAAAAAGATTTATGAACATTTGATAAATCTAATTTAACTTTCCATATGAAATTATGTTGAATTCTCCAAGATATTTGTAATCTCTTATGGAACACTTGTCAACTTTGGCATATATTTCTCATTTCTTTGTAACTTCCTATGGTGATCAACATGATATTTATTACCAAGGAAACACTTGATCACCATAGCTTAAATTTCTAATAACTTCCTATGAAAGTTATAACTTCTAAGATAGTTATAAGTTAATATCCCTAGATATTTGTAATACCCTTAAATTTTCATGATTATTATAACTACCCAAGGCCACTATAAAAAGGCTTCAAGGATAGAAGAAAGAAAGAAAGAAGAGATTGGGAAAAGACAATTAAAGATAATTTGTAAGATGGCTTGCTAAAGACATCAATTCAACTAGTTTGTTTTAATCTTATGAGTTCATTTCTTTTCCATTTGGTTTTAGTTACTTAGCTAATGGTTTAGATAGTATTGTGCTTAGCATTTAATTTTTGGATATTTCCTAGGTTACTTTTATAGCTCTATTTTTGCACAATATTAGACTTTTATTAGATTAGCCATAGAAGAGCTTATTTTGTTAAAAAGCCTTAAGAGCAATTTAATGGTATTGTCTTAACAAAATTGCCTATTTTGAGCATAGAGAATCTAGGAAAATCTTTGGTATTTTAAGATGACTTAAGTAGCTTCATTATTTTAAAGTGTATTTTCTTAGTATTTTAATTAAGAAATTGTCAAATTATTAAAAGATCTGTTGAATGCAATTTGTGATAACTATTAACTAGCCAAAATAGAGACTTGTACTTTGTCATTTATGCAGCATTTTTGGTAGTATAATAAGATTTTCTTTTATGGAATTTCTTGTTGAGCTCAGAAGGTTTGAACAATTCATAGTTATTGAATTTGGAATAGCTTTATTGTGAAGTGTTTTCTCATGTTAAAATACTTGATATTTCACACAAATTTGCATTCTTTTCTTTATCTTTCTAAGTCCATTGTATCTTGCTCTATTTCTATTTTTCTTGTGGAATTTTCTCTCTAGGGAAAATTAGGAGTAGAATCGCAGAATTGTGCTCAAACATTTTTGCAAAATTTTATTTGTTACAAGTAATGTACTATAGGGACTACATTAACTAAGTGATTGGACAAAATAGGAGTCTTCAACAACTCAGAGTATTTGACAACATTAGCTAAATTTCTTTTATGATAGCCAATTACAAATTCATACATAACCCAACCATTTCAACATTCACAACAACAAACACATACTTACTATTAGTTCATTTTATAATTACTGAGTTTATTTTGAGGTATCTAGGCCTTGGTGTTGCCAAATACTAGTAAGTACCTAAACCTTATTTAAAGAACACCTTCGATCCCATGACTTCCTAGGATCACAAGACTATAAGGTATCCTACATTGGCAATCACATTCCAAACGGTCACCAACACATGTTACTGTCATACTGTAATCATGATGCCAACATGTGAAATTCAGTGTTAACCCCTGTGACCATTTCCTCATGATCAAATATAGCATTTATCTCATATCATCTCATCATAACCTTATCTCATTGCCATAGGCACTCTTTGGCATCATTTGGTAGCTACTAAATCAAGCGTGGAGAGGAAACATTGGTGATGGACATGTAGTGGTGTTTTTCATTTGTTGTCAATGTCTCTTGGGTCAATCCTCAAGACATCAACAAAGACAAGCCAATGAAACACCACCAGGAAAATTTGTGTTGCAACTTTTTGGTATTGTAACCTTCACCATTAAACTTGAGCTTGGAATTTATTATAAAATATCAGGTTTGTAGTTCATAGGATATAATCTTTCATATTTCAACCTTTTTATCGCTAAAAATGCCTAATAAATTATTATAGCCTCACTTCCTATGTAGAAAAAGTTATGTCATCTATATTTGGGCTTAGAAAGGCTGAAAATGCCTTGAGAGTTGCCAAATTTGGTGTTTTCATGGGTTTTATGTTTGTCCTAGCCAAAACTACACTAGAGCCACATGTAGCCAGCATATGAATTGTTGGACTTTCATTTTCACAACAAGGCCAATGTAGTTTCCATGAAACTAGCATAATTTTCCAAGGCCAGCCTAGTTTTGGTGAAGCCAACATAGTTTTCAAAGCCCATTTACTTTTTATAGCACTCAAGGTAGTTTTGATGGCCTTGGTGTATCAAACTTACCATAGTAAAAAACTACACTGGAATTGATGGCTTGCCACATTTGCAAATTATAGTAATCTATTAGCAATCATGGTGGAAAATTTGTAGCTCTAAATTAGCAACCAACAATCTATTTAAACCAAATTTGAACACATACAAAGACTTTTTGGAAAAACTGGTAGTTGGTTAAGCATTAGAGATTCTTAGTGAAATTGTACAGTAACAAAATGTCCATCAATTATCAATCATTTTCAACAAAAATGAAGTAGATCCAACCTGGGAACCAATAATAAATTTTAGCAACTGAAGCTTGGAAGCACCTGGATCATGAGGTTGACTACAGAACACAACTTGCCAACTTCAACAATATTTAAGCTTCAATAGTGCAAATCCTTGTGCATTTAGGCATATAATTTGTACATATTTGGACTTTATACTTTCAACATTTTAACATTGCAATAAATTTTATAGTTCATTTGTTGTGCAAGTTTACTCTATGGTTAATTTTTGTGCTTTCTCTTAGATTGGATCTACATTTTTGTATAATTTAATTGCATTGTTTACACTCCTTTAGTCCCTGGTTGATCGACAAGACTATCCAAAGTGCCCTAGATCCTCTTTCTCGGAGGCCCTTGGGATCCAAGGTTAAATTATTTCATCATTGATCTTTGGTTTTCTAGCATCAAATTTTTCTAGTGTGACACAGGGTCTTGCCTTTTTACTCCTAATGCAACCAATTCTACTTTTAGCCTCGACACCTCATTTTTAGCATGCTTTGTTCTAGTTTTTGCCATGACCTACTTGTTATTGGTTGAAATCAATTCTGACTACACTGTAGTGATATCACTTGGGATATTAAAGAGATTCTACATTACTTGTCAAGTATGCAATAGTTGGTCTAGGATATCCTCATGGTCTTCTAGTGTCATAAAAATATCTTGACTATGGTTTTGACATCTTTTTCTCTAGTCATATTAGCTAGTGGCATAACGGGAACATTGAAATATTTTTTGATATCATCAATGATAACTGCAGCTACTCTTGTTGCATCTTGATGTCGCATAATCACCACTGTGGCTCCTTCTCCTATCTCTAACATTACCTAGAAGGATGTAGTGTTTTTGGACATCTATTATGCCCAATATTTGTCCTATCCTAGTAGTAAGGAGATTTGACCACTAGTGGATCCTATTGATATAGTATGTCTACTTGGATTTTCTCTTACTCTATACATACTAGAGACCTCTCTACTTCCCTAGCTTATGGTTTCAACAATTTGTTGTAGATGGCTCATTAAAAATTTGTAATTTTGTTGTGCTAGAGGAGCAACAGGTCTTGGTCTATCAATGGCTAGTGTTGACCCACTAGGTCTTGCTTACTTTTGTCCCAAGATTGAGAAATTTCCTGCTAGTGTAGATCTAGTTGCTCCTTAAGTGCCTATTAGTTTTTCCACTTGATCCTTCTTCGGTGATACTAGTTTTGAAATTTTAACATAACAAACATTCTAGGCCTTTCACAGCACATCATTAGTATAACCTAGAATTTTTTCTTGTTGGCATAGTCTTATGATAAGGCAAGGAAATGGTAGAGTTATTTTCACTACCTTCTTTTCTCCAAATTTGTTGTAGATTTCCAAAAATAATAGATGAGCTATGTTAACTTAGAATTTTCCCATTAAGATAGCACTTCCTCTCGTGGCATAGGTGGAAATTCTATTCAATCTTTTCTTTTGGGAAGAGAGGGTAGGTTCCAATTTTAAAGTATAATTTTTTCTACTATGGATAAACATATGTTTTTTTTTCTTGCTTGTTTCATAGGCTCTTTGTAGCCATAAATTTCTTGCCTTTGTGTCAGACCTGGTAGAGATTTGAGCAATGTTGGCTCTCACATTTGGAAGATTTAGTTCCTTGGCTATTGCTTCAATAGAGTATGACATTATGATTCCTTCTATCTTCACTGTGGCATCATCCTTCTTATTCTTCCAAAAATGGTACACTTCCCCCAAGTACCATTTGTCATTACATGAGATTGTAGGTCATAGAGGAGAGGCTTGAAGTTACTCTTGAACATCAGTAGAGGTAATCTCAATGAATGGTCCAAAGTTTAGTTCAACTATGACTATGGATATGATGGAATTTTCTTGAATGACTTGGAGACATTCATTTGATAACATGAGATGTTGTCCTTACTCTTGAGCATGCAGTGCATCAACTTCAACTTGCACAGATTACCATACTGTAGTTGTAGGTAGATGGATACTATAGGAATGGGCCTCTTTCTCAACTTGTAGAGTTTGTTCTCCATATTATCCTCTTCCTCTATGTCTCTTATTCCTTAATTTTGGTTCTTTAGTTGCAAGTCTTTTAGGAGGCATCTGCAGTCATAAAGAATTCTTTTAAGATTACCTAAGGATTTCAAAGAAGTATGTAATGGTTCATAATCCTCTATTGAGATCTTGGATTTTGATCAAAATCAATCCTTATTATTACTTTTTAGATCTTATTAAGATTGCAGAGTTATAAAATTTTTAAAGAAACCCTTAATTTTTTGATTTTCTTCTTTAAAGTGTATTAAAATAGTTATTTGGAAGGAATAATTAAGTTTATTAGCCTTTATTTAGTTAAAATATAATTATTTCTTACTGTTAGTATCCTTAATATGTCTTTCTAGGTGTTATAAAAATTTGATGCAAATCATGCAAGCCGCACAAGTATGCACAGAACTCTCCTTCATGACTAAGTTGGTCACTTTGTGAATAAAAGGAAATGAAAATGGTGCAAATTGGAGCTATGGTGATGAAGATATGGATCTTGGAAGTTTAGAGGATAGAGAAACATCATGAACCCCCTAGGCATGGAATGAGAAACTAAAAAAATGATTAACACCTTATGCATATATGTAGGTTTTTATCAAGGATACACTGTAGATATGTCATCATGGATGCGATATCATAGGGGCTAATACATAGTGATGGGATGCGATATCGTGGCTATCGCGATATCGCATCCCTCACGATATCAAGTCGTCCCCAGCGATATTGCGTACGTGATATCGCGGTCTGCCATCAAGTCTATAAATAAGAGGTGACTCTCCCTTATTTTCTCATCTAGATCTAGCCCTTAGGGAAACTCTGGCAGTTTTTCCCCTCCAGAGATAGATTAATTTCCATGTGCCTGCAGTAGGAACTCCAAAGTGAACGGATCTTTATTCGAGCAAACATTGTACCTGAACACAAGTTTGTGTATGGAAATAAAGACAAAATTCTTGGATAAACCTTGCAGTGCATGGAATAGGCTAATTAGGATTTTACTTTTTGTTATTTACTATTTTCCATTTAAATTCTTTATTAGGAATTAAATCTTTCTTAACCCTTCTCTCCTAGTTAAGTGCCTTAGTACAATTGCTTCGAGCACGTGCGTTACACGTGGTGATCCCAGCAACGACTAGCGTTTGGTAACCACAGTTGCATTGGTTCAGGGTATGAATGGTAAGTGGGAACAGATGCTGATGCTAGGCTAATTCAGACTTAGTTAGTTAGTTAAAGCTAGTTAATTAGTCTCTTCAACACTTCACCTCAATAGCATAGGAGATAAAATAGAAAAGCTATAAAAATCATATACCTCGGACTTACTTAAGCATACACCTTGACAAATACAAGTAAGTCTGGGAAGACAATGAATAATTAGCCTTAAGTGTTCCATGAGGTGTGTAGTCACTTAGTCTATGGAGTTCGACTAGATTGTGCATGTTATGCTCCTATTCGTATGGTTGAGTGTAGGGGTACCTTGCACTCATCATTGGCGCCGTTGCCAGGGACTAAGTGTTTGTGCACTAAGTAGAACATAGGAAATCACTCACATTGTTGGGAGCTAAAACGAACCCTTAGGGTTAATTAAAAGAAAAATTATATAACGGTTAATTAGCACACCGATAAGACACAATGTCTTCTTCTTCTTCTCACAAGAGCAACTCACCACCTAGGGATCATACAAAGAACAATCGACAGTCTAAAACACATAACCTAAATCCACCAGTTCCTCAACAATATAGGGTGGAATATACTCATCCCGATGAGTATATACCCAATTTTACTTTTATCCTCCATCAAGATGAATAGATGCATTGGAGAGACTTGCAAGGTAACATCGTGTTACCTCCAGATCGTGCAGTCCCTAACATTCTCCTCCGTGCTTTGGCACAAATCGACATGACTCAGCTCTATGCTATGTATGTTATAGGAGATTTTGACATGAGGGATTACAATCCCATAGCTTTACAATGTATTAGAGACTCAAGGCAGGAGAGCCAACATACATTGTTGAAGGGCAAAGAGGTCCCGCACGTCCTAAGTGAAATCAGAGATGGTGAACCACTTATAACAGGTTCTCTATCGAAAGATGTTCCCCCTCCTAATGATAGTGAGGAGGTGGGGTATCAAAACCTATGCTTCATGATACATAACCCTGGTTCTGATCCCCGGGAACACCAGCTGTTCACTGAGGGAATAACAACACATGACAAGGATGGGCACTCAGATCATCATCATGATCGGGGCTGAAGCCATAGAAGATAAGGTAGGAAACATCATCATGGCGATGGTTCTCCTTCTTCTTCCCCTTCTTCACATCATTTACTCTCTCCTTCCACATGTGGGCGTAGCCATCAAGAGCATAATGGTGAGGATAGAGGTAGATAAAATGAGAGACCTCAACGAGAGAGTCGAGAGAGAGGACAAGGGCATGAACTAAGGGAAAGTAGGGAACAACGGAGACATCATAGACGTCATGAAAGAGATGATCATGATGAACCCCTACTTGCCACCCAAAGCATGTTAAATATAATGGAGGTAGTGAGAATACCAACAAGGCATTTAAAAGATGGTCAGATCAAGAATTTAGACATGAACAACATCCCACGATTTGAGGAGGGATATAACACAGATCCGTAAAATCATTTACAGGCATTCCATGATGCCTGTGCCTTGCAAAACATAGAGAATGAGTGGCAGAAACTCAAGTTGTTTCCTAGGACACTCATAAAGGAAGTAGAGAGTTGGTACTGGTCCTTAGAACCAGAAACCATTAGGAGGTGGAGTACGATGTTAGAACTCTTCAATGATAAGTATCAAACGTACTCTAGAGTGTCTAATTTGCATAAGAAAATCCAAGGATGGAAGCAAGGTACTCATAAACCCTTGGATGCTACCATGGGCTGCTACTACGCATTGTTACATCATTGCTCAGGCCATGGTTACGCACAGCGGGATCAACTTCGCCACATCATAGATGGGCTAAGGTATGAAACCAGGAGAACCCTTGGGACTTATGCTCAAGGGAGACTATCAGAACTTAGATCCCATGAAATTCATTTCTTGTTGGAGCAAGTAGCCAAAGAATAAGGGGAGCTATGAAAAAGGGAAAGTGTAGAAGAATATAACCATGATCCCTCTCTTCGAAAGAAGGGAGTGAGATTTTACGATGAAGAGGATGAGTCACCACTCAAAGAGTTGGTGAACAAAAAAACCTTGCCAATTCAAAAGCTAATAATAAAAGTATCAGCTAAGGTGGATGAAATATGGAGCTCCTTAGATAGTAAAATTGAAACTATCCTAAAGATTGTAGAAGAGTCTAAGGAGGAACGAAGTAGTGACAAGAATAAGACAAAGTGAAGAGATTTAGGCCCTGCACATAATAAGGGTAAGGGAAAAATTACTAACTTCGATGAGGTTGAGGACTCCGACATAGATGATGATGATGGATGTGAGATCTTCCACTATGACCATCCTAAGGGATTTTGTCCAATCATCTCACATCTACAAGAGTCTGGGGTGTATGCACTCAACCCGAGACTCAACAAATGATAGACACCCTGAAGGTTACCTTATCCCCAAGGTAACCCAAGGTAGTTCCACCAACCATTGACATAATATACAAGTGGAACTCACCAAAACCCATCAAACAACATCAACAGTGTTAATACCCACAATCATGGGAGATGCCATCATCGAAACAACAATACCCTTACCAGCAACCAGACCCATATGGATACTACGTGCAACAGCTAATTTCTCCAAGTGACTCCATGGGTCACACAACTTCCCAACGTCACTACCAAGTTCAGGAGTACTTTAGAAGGACTCCTTCTCCTCTGGGAGATGCTCCATACCCATGCCATCCTCCTAATCCGTCTGCACCTCTTCCGTTGGTAGTTCCCATAACACCTCTTGCTCCAACAATGCAAGGGGAACTCCCCACTCAACCATAGCCACGAAATGTCACGAGAGTCGTAAACATCCAACCAACTGCTGGTTCTAACAACTGTAAAAAGAGAAGACCTTTCTTTAGAACCAAAAGCCTAGACAAGCTCTCACAACAACAAGCGGTTGAGTCTGTGATCACTCCTCCAACATACAAGGCTTCAGAGATCCCTTTAGTCCAACAATAGAGCTTCATGCATACGGTTATGTTAACACATACCATAACCGACTAGATTAAGGTAGCCCACCTTCCCAGGAAACTTTATGACCCTGGAAGTCCCTTAATCTACCTCCAAGTCACCGGGAACGAACCACATAAGGCTCCTCTTGACTGAGGCTCCAAAGTCAACCTAATATCACGAGAGATGTATCAAGCTTGGAACCTATCCCAACTTAAGAAAAGCAACATTCAACTAGAGCTGGTAGACCAGTCCATCACCATTCCCTTAAGATTGGTGAAGGACATCGTTACCACTGTGTGTGGTTGGTCATACCCAGCCGATTTCCTGATGATTGAAGTTAACAACAACGAAGGGGACTTCCCGATTATAATGGGAAGGCCATGGCTGAGTACAATAGATGCATACCTAGGGATCTGCGATCTTTCCTTGGAGATATCTAAGATAAATATTTATGGAAAGATCGAGAAGAAGAAAGTTCCATGCATCACATACAGTGACTCAGAGGGTGATGACATGCAGGAATCATGGGTGATGCAAAATTTAACATCTCCTGCATGTAACCGATGTGCACCAGAGGATAACATTCAAAGGTGCCTGTATGTAGAAACCACACAACAAGAGAACACCTAGTGGTTGACCACTAATCAAGGAAGAAGCTGACAAACATGCATGAAACGAACTAGGGAAGTAACCCATGCCAACAACGAAAGGATAGATACCTTGAAATATGAGTGTCACCAACGTCCACCCCTTAATCTAAGAATATCAATTGGGAGAAGTTGGGCACTTCTACGAAATTCAAACAGATGCTCATTATTTCAGATCTCTCCCTTGTAGTTCAGTCATGGGGGAGATGGCCACCTATGCTAATCAATTGGGGCCCTCAGTTCTTTTTATTTTTTTGTTTTACACATTTTTTTCTTACACATTTTTATTTTACACATTTTTGTTTTTCACGTTTTTTTACACATTTTTGTTTTACATGTTTTTGTTTTACAATTTCTTTAACTTTTCTTGTTTTTGTTTTTCAACATCGTTATACTTTTTCATTTTTTGTGTGTGTTTGTGTGTGTTTTATCCACCCTGTAAGTTTATCATTTAATAAGTGTTCTTCACGATGGTATGAACTGTTTTCCTATTGATTGCTAATGTTTGGTTTTTACCTTTAAGTCATGATGTTGATACTAAGGTATGGTTCTTTTGATATGGCAGCTAATGAGTTTACTTCATCCATTCATCCACAAGTTCTATGGTCTCTCTTAGCTTGGAAATGTATAGTTCCTTTCTAAATAACAACTATAATGAATTGGTGACTTGGAATTTCTCAAACTAAGGAAGGACTCAAGGATTGAAAAGGGTGTGACTTCAAGGGAACTTGATGCATTTGTGTGGCCATTCTCTTAGGTGCTTGGATGTTTTCTTCTTGAGTTTTCTTACCATTTCAACGTCACCCAATCATCAGGAAGCTGAGCAATAAAAATAACAAATTCTTTGCATGGTGTGGTTCTCATGCACAATCACATAAAACAAAAAAGAAGAAGTGAGAATTCAAAGCACATCCCTTAGATGAAATAATCATTTGGGCCACAAGCACTAGTTATGGAACTAAAAATGTTCCCTCTAACTAAGGCCCTTCTTGCTTCCCATTCTCTCCTCCTTCNAAATTCGAAGAGTCTATAGGCTCTGGAAATGTCCTTTTAGAACAAGAGTTAAAGTCTTAACCGTAAGAATTTACCAAAAAGAAAACAATGTATCAACCAAAATATACACTAATGATACAACCAACAATGAGGTGAATAATGGAGAGAAGAATGGAGAGAAGAGAATGGAATGGAATCTCAAGAACAAGGTGGTGTACATCCCTTGTGGATGTCATGATTAATGTAAGTTGGTAAATCTCATTCCAACTCTGGCCTCAAACCAACCACATCCAGTGACTTCGCATCAATGCATTCGGCCAATCCATCCACTTGGATAATAAGAATGCCTTCCCCAAGAGCCACCACCATTCCGACGAAATGAAGGAGGAGAGAATGGGAAGCAAGAAGGGCCTTAGTTNACGATTAGTCATGGGGGTATGGGGCCTAATTTTTTTGATTTTCTTCTAACCCCTACACCTTTGGTAGTCATCATTTATATTTCTCTAGACCCATATCAGCCATACCACAACTCAGCCAATGGACCTTTCACCGAAGCAAGGTATCAAATGCATTGAAATTCATTTACCCTTGCTAATATAAGATTGTGTTGTGTGTGCAGATGGCAATCATGCAACAATAGATTGGATCTAGAAGGGACACTTGAAATGGAGCAGTGTTGAAGTAGCTATGCAAGGAGCAAGATCGATGGCATGCTTACAGATAGACAATGAAGGTGCAATCTTGGTGTTGGAGGTAGCAAAACTTCTTTCTCTCTCTCTTTCTCAAGTTGCCAAATAAGGCCTGATGTCAATGTAATAAGGTGTTCACTCTTGTTGTCATGAACACCAGTTTTGTCTTGTCTTGTAATGATGATCTATTCACATGTCATCCCATTAGTTCCATTTGAGTCAATAATCCCATACAGTTCCAATATTTTGTAATGAACTCGAGGACTAGTTTTCATTCAGTCATGGGGGTATGATGGGATGCGATATCGCATGGGCCGTGATATCGCGTATCGCATGGGCCGCGATATCGCGTATCGCATCCCTCGTGATATCACGTCATCCTCTGCGATATCGCGTACACGATATTGCGGTCCGTCGCCAAGTCTATAAATAAGAGGTGGCTCTCCCTTATTTTCTCATCTAGATCTAGCCCTTAGGGAAACTCTGACAATTTTTCCCCTCTAGAGATAGATTAATTTCCATGTGCCCGTAGTAGGAACTCCAAAGTGAATGGATCTTTATTCGAGCAAACATTGTACCTGAACACAAGTTTGTGTATGGCAATAAAGACGAAATTCTTGGATAAACCTTGCAGTGCATGGAATAGGCTAATTAGGATTTTATTTTTTGTTATTTACTATTTTCCATTTAAATTCTTTGTTAGGAATTAAATCTTTCTAAACCCTTCTCTCCTAGTTAAGTGCCTCAGTACGACCGCTTCAAGCATGTGCGTTACGCGTGGTGATCCTAGCAATGACTAGCATTTAGTAACCACAGTTGCATTGGTTCAAGGTGTGAACGGTAAGTGGGAACGGATGCTGATGCTAAGTTAATTTAGACTTAGTTAGTTAGTTAAAGTTAGTTAATTAGTCTCTTCAACCCTTCACCTCAATAGCATAGGAGATAAAATAGAAAAGCTATAAAAATCATATACCTCAGACTTACTTAACCATACACTGTGAGAAATACAAGTAAGTCTAGGAAGACAATGAATAATTAACCTTAAGTATTCCATGAGGCATGTAGGCACTTAGTCTATGGAGTTTGACCGAATTGCGCGTGTTACGCTTGTATTCATATGGTTGAGTGTAGGGGTATCTCGCCACTCATCACATAGTATCTACGATATCACCTTTGAATTGTTCAAGATTGTGAGTGATTTATAATTGAAGAAAAAGAGTGAAATGGATAATCTAGATTGTATAGAGATTTTCCAAAGTGTTCTTGATCATGGGTGATTCTTAGAATGTAAGAATTTATCATTGAAAGTATGGGAAAGAAGGATTTTGGGAAAGGTAAGTTGATTAAGTCTATAGGAGATGGTTGGTAAAAATTGCTGAATGTATGATTGAAGATGAGTATATAGGAAAGTAAAAATAATTGTATAAGTGTTCTGGAGGTACAAGATGATGTGGAATTGGTCATTAGGTATGAAGCACAAGTGTTATACAAGTGGATCCTCCCCAACGTAGGTTCCAATTCTTAGTGCCCTTGTATAACCACACCTACAAGTGTTCATAAGCACTCAAGGAGCTGAATGTAAAACATACTTGTCTTTCAAAAACATACATATTAGTATTTCTTTAATGATTTAAATAATATTATATTATTAAAAATCATGAAATTATGATTGTATATAATAGTGAGGTAGAATGGGAGTAGCAAGGATTGTAGAATATGGGACATGAGGCATCTTACCATAGGCATAATGAATTCTGTGTGTGATGCATTATTAAAGTGATCATTGGCTCTTCCATCCAAGATCCAAACCAAGTCCATACTACTTACTAGTGACATTACATTGTATCATTCCAAAATTAATAACTACAACATTATCACAACTACAAGAAGTATTAACACTTGGCAATGAAGTTCAAGGAAGCAGTTTATTAATAATACATATTATTTAAAGAAGACTTGTCCATTGAACAAAGGAGTGCCCTTAGGCATGGGTAACATGTCTTTATATTGGAACCCCTAAAAGTTTTTTTTTTGTGTATTTATTAGGTTATTATTTTATCAATCTTACAAGAGGACTACCTTTAGGCATGGGTAACATGTCTTTCTATTGATATGGTAAGGCAACACTTAATTTGGACATACTTCCATTTTGCATTGGAACTTAAGTAAATAATACAACTTAACATTAGGGTAAGACTTATAGTAGTAGTTTCGGAGAATTCACAAATACCTTTGATGCCACAACCTTTTCATATCCACTTGGTTCTTCACTTTTCTAACCAAGCATAATGATCAATCCTTTAATTTGGAACAATATAGGGTGAAATTTTTATTGTTTGGACTATATCTTGTTTTATTTCTTTACACTTTATTGGAAAAATCAACAAAAATATGTACATGAAAGATAGTAAAAATGAAAGAAAAATGGTAAAAATAGAAAATGTATAAAGAATTTGAAAAATATTAAAGAATGAAAAATGATTAAGAAATCAAAAAAGTATAAAAGAATATGAAAGGTATCAAAGAATGTAAAAATTGGTAAGAAATGTGAAAAGTATAACAAAAAATTATACACTAAAAAATTATAAAACAAAAAGATTGTGAAATTTTCTTATCAATTCCTAAGTTAAGATAAGGTACTTCCCCCACAATTGAACTCATGGATAAGTATTCAAAAAATGGACACTAGATCCCCAAGATCATACACTCCAGGTTTCTTGTTTATCATCCTTAGTGATTTAGATTTTCATTTATTATCCCAAGTAACATTGATGATAATCAAGTTTTGATCTTTTAGAGATACATATTTTTTTGGACTAGATTGTCTTTCCATTTTAGAAGATCCAACTATGCTTTATTTTATATTCTTAATTTCAGGTTTTGAGTCTCCATTTTCACTACTTGTTGTTAGCGTATGATCATGATTTAGGATATCCTTTTGTATGTTCTCAATTTAGGTCACTTAGGGTAGGAGTTGACAAGTGGGTTAGATGTTTCCATGTATAGTTTGGACAATTTCATGTTCTCATTTCTTGATCACTAAGTGTCTTTTGGTTTAGTGGCCATTATTTACTTTCATATACATGTTTTTCACATTTGTTGTGCACTAGTGTAAGGATCCTCTTGACATTATGAACTTTCAATCCATAAATACACCCTTCTTTATCATAAGTAATGCATGGAATTCTTTACATATGCATGGTTCCTTGCTCATCTTCCTTAGAAATTTTCAAGGACAAGTCTCTCATTCCTAACTTAGCATCAATTTTGCTAAGTCACACTCTTCCCATAATGATAGAAAAGTCTATATTATCATTCTTTACATCAATCACAAGAAAATATGCTGGATAAGACCATCCATTGATAGTAGTCACCACATCTTCTATCTATTCCAAAGGGATGGTAATTGATTAATTTGCAAGATCTAGTCTTATGTTGCACTTCTTTAATAGTATTAGATTCCATGCCTTATATGTTTCTTGAGATATCAAGTTAACTCCAAAACTTGAGTCTAGTAGAGCTTTGCATGGTGAATTTCTAATAATTTGCAAATAAATCAAAGGATTTTCAGGTTCTATTTTTTTCTTAGGAAGTACTCATGCCTTTATCCAATTTGATACTATATTAGTTAGCATGACAATTGTAAGTTTTTGATTTAATCATTGTGGAAGCATGATGATTTTAGGAGGATCTATTATAGAAGAAACTTGATTGGATGAAGTCTTAGCTCTACTAGACTTTTATAGACTTGTGTTGAAGAAAGGAAATTTCCTATATTTATCTTTAATGTTTCTGGTATGATCCTCTCTCTGTATACTTACTACCATAGTAGCATTTTTCTATTGTGGTTGTGATGGTAGTTCTCTTTGCATGACTGGTGGTGGTACCAATGGTAAAGAATTGAAAGCTTGGATTAAAGAGCTAGTTGCTAGTTGGGCTATGTAAGAGTTTGGATGAATGAAGGAGGTAGCTAGTCTATGATATTCTAGTGGATAGTAGGATGAGGAAGCATGAATAGAAGTGCTCCTTGGAGAGATCAGACATTGGAAAAAGTATCCATAGGGGTCAAGTAGCCTATATGGTTACTGTTGCCTTAGTGGTGGCATTCCCCATGATTGTAGTTGTTGCCATTGGTTCTATTATTGCTCTTGCGATTGAGGGTAAGCCCCACTTAGTGATTGTTGATAAGATTATTAGAAATTATTTTGTGAATAAGATAATCATCTGGGCATTTGTTTCTTGAAAAATTTCAGATTAAGTACATATGTCTCGAACTCTTGTAAGTGGGCCATAATAGGACAACATCCCTTACGATGTTCATACTAGCACATTTTATATTCTTCATTATCTTTTGAACAAGAGTCCTTTATTCCTACAGTTCTCTTGTTGATTGTTTCTTTTTTTCTTCTTCTTTTCTTTGCTTCTAGTTAGATCTTGTTTAGTCTTTTCCACTACTATTTTTAGTGTTGTAACAAACTTATCATCCATAGAATCCCACATTTTCTCTACCTTAGTTACAATGTAGTTAACCAATTTTTGAATTGGTAGAGTCTTTTGTTGAATCTTCTAAGGTTTCTTATTTTGATTCACATATTCTTACATCCCTCTTTCTTATTATAGGATCCCTATTATACTCTTTTGTTTATTCTCTTTTTCTTAGCTCTCCTTCTTCTTTTTTTATTGGTTCAATAAGTCTTTGAATTCAATTATCTATAATTTTTGATAATCTACCTTGGGCATATACCCCAGTGTTTCTCTTTTTTTATTCCTTATCTCATCAATGATATGTCTGGGTTGTTCTCTTTAAGAAAACCCATGGCCTAGACATCTATGTAATAATGAATAGTACTTTCCCATTGTTGCATTAAGGGATCAATATATCCCTTGCTTCCATTTGTGGATAAATTTGATACTTGTCATTAAAGAGTTCTAGTAGGGTACTTCATCATCAAATCAATTCCAGTTTTAAGAATTTGTACCAACTCTCTACTTCCTTTATGAGTGTTCTAGGAAACAACTTTAGCTTCTATCAAACCTTTTTGATGTTTTGTAGGGCATAGGCATCATGGAAGGCTTGGAGATGGTGTTGTGCATCTGTGTTATACCTATCTTTAAATTTTGGAATGTTATGCATGTCTAGTTACTTGATGTGACTATCCCTTACATGCTTGGTAGGAATGTACATAGCTTTCTTGATATTGATCATGCTTTGAGTGGCTAGTAGGAGTTCTTCATAGTCTTCAAGTTTGTAGGTTCTATTATAGTGGTGACTCCTCCAATACTCATGATGCTCTTTCTCTTCATGCTTGATCCTTTTTCTTCATTAATCATGATTATCTTCCTCTTCATCATGATGTCTTCTTATATATGCATACCTCTCATGGTCTTTTTTTCTTTCCCTATCATGATCCCTTAATCTTTGTTCTATCTTATCAGAATATATAGATGAATGTGAGGAAGAAGATGAAGGATTTGGAAAATGATGTTGGGTAGTTGTCCTTCTATGACTCCTTGATATGTCCCCTTTAGATTCAATGAAGGTCTTAGGCCTTGAATTCCTCCTAAGTCTAGAGTCTTTCTTCTCTCTTCTAGGGCTTTCTGAAAGAGTTGAATGTAATTTTATCTTAACAAAATCTTCAATGTAAATGATTGGGTTTTGGGAATGGGACCTACGAGTTTGATAAAATTCATTAGTTTGGAATATAACATCTTCTTTTTCTTCTAGGATAATTGTTTGAGGTGCTTTCTTTCCCTTGTCATGCTCATGTCTTGTCTCCAAGATGACATCCCTTCTTTCCTGATCCTTCATTGGTTGGTATGGTCTAGTCATGCATTTAATGATGTGGTACCCATCTTGTACATGATCAATATTTGACCTCATAAGGGTTGCTGAAGCATTGATAGTGCTAAATGTTCAAGTGGCATGACAATGTTGCTTTGTAAATCTCTCCATTTTAGATGTTCATCCTAGTGAAAAAGAAATATGAAGTTAGAATAGTAAGGATTAGTGTGAGCATAGGAAATCCTAGTTTGCATCGGTGCACTTTAATCTTCTTCATTATAGTCCTTGTCATGAATTTTATTAAATTCAATAGTAGGTGGATATTTTTCTTCAGTTGTAGAAGCCATGTTAAGTATTTAAGTGTGTGTATTTTTTTAAGGAAATTATTTTAAGTGTAGAAAATGTACTTTATGATACTTGGTGCAATGAATTTTATAAAATCAACTAACTAGCAAACATTAAAACATACTCAACAATGACACTAATGATGAGCGGTTGGGTATTCTAATACTTAACCATACAAGTCATGAATTTTTACATGTGACCTAATCGTAATTCATCAATAGATAATGTAAGTATACTAGTGGTTGATGTTTAGTTCATGATCATTATATTCTCATGTAGAGTTAGCAAAATTTAAGTCATATAGTTTAACTCTTAATGAGGTATATGATATGTTAATGTTGTTTAGCTTGAATTATACTAAGTGATAACATGGTGAAAATGATGATAAAATTCAAGTCTAAGTGTAATGAAAGTATAAATCTATTCTAGATTATGGGTGATAAGCAACTATTCTTGGTTTTCCATACATGTTCTAGGCTAATATAACCATTGCTAAAATTACCAAGTGATTTCACTATTGAGAAAATCAAGTGAAGTCACTATTGGATTACCAAATAGCTACATGTTTTACTCGAAAATAGTCATACTTATACTGCCTTACTAAGAGACATTAGAAAAGTAAAGTACTTAGAAAATGTAAATGGCTTAATAAAATTAAACATGATAAAAGTAAAATTAAACTAAGTGAGATGCTACAATGGTGAAAAAAAATCTTGATGCTTATTTTCAATCATGAATTACATTCAGGAATAATCCACTCAAACAAAGATTTTGTACAACTATTGTTCACCACATTGTGAGCATTCACTCTAACTCTAAATCATGAAAACAAATTGCAATAATTAGCCTAAGTATTGGTAAAAGTTCATTATTTTAACATGATAGTGGATTGGTATTTATAGGCATGACCATGATCCACTACATTGCATCTATGATGATGTATGCAGAGTTACAATATTGTAACCTTGATATTGTAGGCTACATAATTACATGTTTTATTAATTATATGTACCATATATATAACATATGTATGTTACATATATTTTCTTCCACTACTTCTCTTTGTTTTTTCTACTATCATGCCCTACAATTTAGGTTTTTTTTGTTTTCACGAAATAGAAACTATTTATTACCATGTTTCTTCATTTTAAAGTTTATTTAAGCCTTGTTTATTCTATTTTTGAGCATGTACCAAGACCAAGTGTCACATTGCATGTCATTATTTCATATATAAATAGATTATGGCCTTTGGTACATCTCATTTTAGTATGTAGAGGGTTTCTAGCATATTAGTTCAAAGCAAAGTATAAACTAATTTTGGGCATCTTAGTGAGAAAGAAAGATAAAAATAAGATTTTGAAAGCCTTACCAACATAAACAAAAAAGCTTATTTTACTTTTCTTTTCATGTCACTCTCCTATTTTGTTGTAGATTTTGTATACTTTGTTTCTACTTTCTAGTTTTTCATTATTTTTTCATGATTTTAATTATTTTGTTGATATTTTGCCAAATTTTTGTCAATTTGGACTTTTTTTTATATGGAAATTAGTATTTCAATATTATGTAGCTCATTTTCTATCTTTTTGGTAATATTTTGGAATTGTGTAAACTTTGTCCAAGTTGCATGTTAGATAATTTATATGATTATTTTGGATCAACTCTTGATATAACATGATTTTGTTAGAATTTTAGCTATTTTGGAAATATTTTGGATCTTTAGAATAAAATAATAATATTTATGTGACTAAATTTGCTCAGTTGGTAGTAGAAGCTATGAATCTTTTGAATGCCCCCATCTGCATGTAGTAGTGGAGTGTTATGTAGTGGAACTCACCCCATAGGAACACATGTTTGGATGATTTCCTACATTGGATTTTGATTTGTAAGTTCATGTGAAGCTGGGAACTGAGCTGAGATCATGACACTAAGCAATTGAGTCTAGTGGTAAGTGGTTAGACATAGTTAAGAGCTATCCTTCTAATGATACATGTGGCTCCATCATTGAAGACATTAGTAGTGAGACTATTGCCAAGACTCAAACATGAGTGGCTCATTTGGTGTCACAAGGATAATCTGATGATAGTAGTAGTGTTATTCCAAGACTTATTGGTGAGTACCTTTGGTAGTGAGGATAACCAAGAGCTAGCCTTTGGAGATGCATAGATAAAATATATGCTCTATAGATTATTGTTGAACAAATTTGTGATATCTTTAGATATTAAATAATTAAAAGGATAATATGATGATAGTATTAAGGTTATTCCAAGCCCTATTGGTATATTCCATTAGTAGCGAGGATAACCAAGAGCTAGCCTTTGGAGATGGTTGAATAAAATATATATTCTTTAGAATTTATTCAAATTTTTAGAAAAATTATGGCATTTTGGAATTCAAAACATTTTCAAATATTTTACTTGAAACCTTTTTCTATCTTATATCCTAAGACTTATGGCCTAGAACCTTTATGTTCCATGAAGAGGGAAATAAAATAACCTTATTTATTTGAGGGGTTTTGACTCCTCCTACATGTTAGTGCCAGGAGGCTAGAGTAGCCATGATAACACTAAAAAAGGAACATTGAATACAAGGTAGATCAATTTTGTACCAAATGGACCCTCTAAACTTGAAAAATAATTTCTGTATATTTTGTATTTTTGTAAAATAGAAATCTTGCATACTTTTTTGATACTTGAGCCATGTACATATTTCTTTGAGTAAATAATAAAGTATGATAGATATGAAATTATCATCTGTGCCATTTGAATCGTGATATTACAAAGATCAATTTTCATTGTGGCACATGTTAGATGTTTGGTAAAAAAATTAATACTAATATTATATATTAATATTTTATTTAATTATTATTTTTAATTTGGTAGATTTCAAACATGAATATCTTTATTTTTAGATGTTTGATTAAGGCAAAACAAGTATAATTGGAATCATTATTTTACTTACTATTTTATGATACAACTAGTAAAACATTTTAACATCTAAATTGTTGTAGGTGCACAAATATTTATTTTTCTTTAAATAAATTTTATCTAATTATAGATGTAAGTAATGTGAAATTTTGCTACATTGTATTTCTCTATTGTATTTATGCTTCTAATTAATAATTTTATTTATTTTATGACTTCTTTTTGAATTAGTAAATCAAGGTTAAATCTAGATACTTGGGGTTTCTTAGCATTTCTATTAGTTATTTATAGGATCCTATAGATAATTAATAGGTGTGTTATAGTAAGGTTCCTATGGTTTATGTCATTAGAATAGAACACTATTTTTCTTCTTTTGTAAAATTTTCAGTGTCTTCTAATATTTCTCATTTTCCTTGAATCATTTCTCAATTTCTAAGAAAATGACCTAGGTAATATTGATAAGGAATTTCCTACTTAGAGGTGTACATGGCTTGTAGAGAACGTGGTGGCCTCACTATTGAATTGAGTTGATAGGCTGAAATATTGAAGTAGGTGCATTCTAACTTTGTGAGAGCACCATACTCCTTGTGATCCACTTCATAGCAACATTGAGTCCTTTTTAATTTTGCATCTACCTGTGTGAAGACCTTAGCTAGCTTTGCCTTAATGTTAGGTGGTTCAAGAGGTTTGGCAATGGCTTCCATAAAGTTTGAGATGGTTATATCTTTTTCCTAATGTTAGGTACCATTCCCCACTAGTGAGAATGATGGACCATAATGAAGACCCTTACAACTACATATAGATCTCTTCTAGTGCCAAATCTAGGAAGGATTCAAAGTAGTTCTTGGAGAACACTAGTTTGTACTTCCTTACTCTACACCTTTTCCAAGCAGGCTTCTATCAAAGTAACTTTTAGGTTTGGCCTAGGTCTTGGTACTTCATCTTACTTGGACTTCCTTATCTTTGTAGTAGGAATTTGGTGAACAAATTTCATCTTAGGTTCTTCTCATAAGAACCTTGTAGCATGAGTCACTTCAGCAGCTTTGATTGCCCTATAGCATGAACAAATTCTAGGTTACTGCTATCCTTTTTTTTCTCTTAGTTGCTTCTCCCTCGGCTATGATGACCCACCTTCTTGTGGTCCCTATTTTGATGTGATCTACAATCACATGGATAATCCTAGATTAGTTGTTTTAATTTTAGCTCTTAATTCTATATATGTTCTAATTGCTTTTTGGATTAGTAATAATCATGAAAGATTAGTTATTAAGGCTCTCAAGTGATTGTAAATGTTTAAATTCTTTAGTATAAAGTTTGAAGGTAGCTAATTTGTTAGTATTTTTTGTTTAATATTATTTTAATACCTTATCTGTGTAGTATAAACTTTGGTGTTAATGCCCCCATGATATAAAGCATACCTCTAAAAGCTCAAAGATCAAAAAATAGGTGAAGTTAGGTATATTCGAATAAATTTATGGTTTGAGGAAGCTACTAGGCTCTAAGAATGACAAAAAATCCCTTATTATTTGAAGCAAAATGTGAAGTTTTCACTAAGTATAATATGTATTTATACTATTTTTACATTGTGTTGACGTATCAAACCACATCAACGATGATGCTTCAACACAACTATTAGCAAAATATTTGCATTTGAAAAAATCTGGGATTTTTGGAAATTTTGAAGTAAAATAATAGCCAAATTGAAGCTAGAAAGTAGTAAGAATAATGTAGATAATAAATCATAAGGTTTTTGAATGAGATTTCGAGTAAAAAAAAGTTCTTGTTGAGGCTTAAGAATACATGTTTCCAAGACAAAAAATTAGTTGAAAAGAATGCAAAATTAGATGATGCAAAGGACCAAGATTGTAGTTAAATGATGTTAGACATGTGGTGATAGAGTGTAATCTAGATGTTCAAAAGCATGCAAGTGGATCCTTCAAAAATTTGGTTCATGCCTAAAAATACCCTTGCATAATCATATCACAAGGAGTCCATGTGCATGTTGGAGACTTAATGTTGATCCATATTAGACACCATACCCACACAACTACTGTCTTTGGGATCATGCACTCTACAAGATCAAAAATTATTAGAACAACTATGGTACATAGTAGTGAGGTGGAAAGTGGAATCCAAAAAAGGTTTGTAGAGGAATAGGAACATGAGTCAGGATCATTTTGATAAAAGATCTTTATGAATTAAGTGATTGAAGTAACCTATATACTTGCCTGTATAGGTTTCAAACCAAGTTCATACCATTAGCAATGGCCTTGCATTATCATGTTCCTTCCATCCTATAACCATAAGAACATACTAACAATAGAAGGTGACCATCACTTAAGAAGAAAGGAACAAGGAAATAGTTGGACATTTTAGCGAAGAAATTTGAGCCTTCGTTAGAGGGGTACCTTCAGGCATGAGTAACATGTCTTTCCAACCTCATAACCAATGCTTATTTTCTAGGACATCTTCGAAGAGATGTGTTTTTATTTATTTTTTGTTGGAAAGTAAAAATAAAATTTTACTAAGGACATACTTCCCTTTGAATTATAAGAGGAGTGATGATACATTCCTTGTAGGGTCATAAGACTCATGGAAGGAGTTAAGAAGAATCTCAACAAATCCCCTTGAGGTCATACCCTTATCCATGCCTGCTTGGTCCTTTCCCCATTTTTTGAGTAATGAGATCACAAGTTATTTTTAGTTTTGATGTGAAAGAACCATAGTGTCTCCATGATGTAGATCTCATATTCAGAAAGATGGAATGGGTGGATGGTGCAAGCTCATTGCCTTATACTATTGTATAACTCATAACTTGTTAGTAGAGAACATAGTCTTGAAAATAAAGTTAGCCTATTCATAAGACAATAATCTTGGTAACTACATTTAGTAATAATAATAATCATAGTAGTAATAGAAGAAAATTGAATATTGTAAAACCATACATGACATGAAGAATAAAAAAAATAATGAGAAATAAAGGAAAACATATAAGAAACTAAAAATGCTAAGAAAATAAAAAAACATATGAAAAATAGTAAAAAAATAATAAAATATGTTGTAAAAAAAAGTAAAACTTTTATCCCCTTCAAGGTGTTCAATAGTTATCTCCCTCATGATTAAGTTGGGAGGAAGGAATCCTAAAAACAGAGTGTGCTTGTCCTTGCATTAAGGTGTTGTGGTTGGTCTTGGTTACTTGGAAGTCCTTGAAGGGTTTTACTTATTGGGTGTTAATCAAACTATGCTTTTGAGGGCTTTTTTGATTGTAAATTATCATGGCCACAAAAGGAAAATTTGAATGCACAATGTAGGGTCCTTTTCATAATGTTTGGAACTTAGTTTGTTAAGGCATATACATGGGATTCCAATAGAGAACTTGGTCTCCTGGTTGAAATTCAACTCTTCTTATTCATGCATTGTGTCATTGTTTGTTGTATGCCTTACACACTTCATTCATCATGAGATCTATTATTCAATTCTTATCCAACATGTTGAGCACCAAAAATCATTCTTTTTATGCTAAGTCAATGTCTAAGTCAAGGTTACATCCAATTGTGAATTTACAAAGTTTGGTTTGAATTAAATATTTAGATAAATTTTTGTACACTAACTCATAGGAAGAGTAGCATATAGGAAGTTTCCATCTTGGGCAATAGGCCCATAGAGCATCGTTGAGTTTTATGCTCTAGTATTTCCTATATCCATTAATGATTCTTGTTAGAAACCTTGTAATCTTCCTATTGATAACTTTAGCTTGCCATAGGCTTGTTGATGATAGTGTGTTGTGAGTTTATGTTCCACCCCCATGTATTACATTAACTTTTAAAAGGTAGCACTAATGAATTCCTATATCCATTAATGATTCTTATTAGAAACCTTGTAATCTTCCTATTGGTAACTTCAACTTGCCATTGGCTTGGGGATGATAGTGTGTTATGAGTTTGTGTTCCACCTCCATGTATTACATTAACTTTTAAAAGGTAGCACCAATGAAATTGGTTCTACTATCACAAATTTTTTCTCAAGGTATATCAAATATATTCACCACCTATTGCTACAAGAATTGAGATGTAGTAAAGGAAGTACAATTGATGACACCTATAACTTTGGCCTATTTGGTATAGTAGTCAATAATAATAATGATGTAATACTTTCCATTAGACATGTTGATGATAGGTCCCATGAAATTAATATCCTAGAGATTGAAATGCTCTAGTGACTAGATCCATTACTAGGGCTCTTTCATTCTAGATGTCATGCCTCCATTTCATTGACATCTTTCATAGGAATGGATGAAATGATAGGAGTTTTTGAAGATTATGGATCAAAAACATCTTACCCTTGAGATAATATTAGAGCCTTTGCATGGTCTTATGAGGACATTCTTGGACTCAATCCATGCTTGGTTTAACATATTATAATACACAATGCTGGCATAAAGCCTGTCAAGCAAAAGGTTCATAAGATTAGACCTAATTTAGCTTTAGTAGTTTATGATGAAATCAAGAAACTCTACCAAGTAGGTTTCATTCATTTTGTTGATGATTCAAACTATACATCCAACATAGTGGTAGTCCCCAATAAGAATGGAGCATATGCATTAAGTTCCATGACCTCAACAAATCAACCATCAAAGATGACTTTCCTTTACCTAGTATTAATCAACTCATTGATACAACTATTGGCCATGCATTGCTATCCTTCATGGATGGGTTTTTGGGATATAACAAAGTTAGGATCAACCCAAAGCATTAGTTATACATAACCTTCATGACTTCTTGGGAAACCTTTTGCTACACCATGATGCCTTTTGTGCTAAAAAATGTAGGAGCAATATACCAAAGAGTTATGAACTATATCTTTAGTGATTACATGCTAGGCCTACTTAATGAATATGTTGACAATATTGCTGTAAAATCAAAATTGTTGTTAACCATGTACAAGACTTGTACTTAGTCCTACAACATTGTCATAAGTATGAACTACAACTAAACCCTAAGTAGTGTGTCTTTAGTGTCAAAACTAAAAAATTCTTGGCTTCATAATATTTGAAGAATAAATATGTGTTGATCTAGATAATTTAAATTCATAACCAACCTATTAGTGCCTAGTAACTTTAAAGAGTTATGTGATTTACAAAGTAGATTACAATTCATTCATAGGTTCATATTGAGGCTTACAAATAAATACAACCCATGCAACATTTTCTTAAGAAGGGAGTTAATTTTGAATGGAAACATGAATGTCAAATAGCCTTTGAAAACATAATGCAAGAGTTAGTTCAACTGCTAACTCTATACCTACCTAAAAAAGATAAATCATTTTTCATATACCTTGCAATCTTCGACACTTTCATAGCTTATTTACTTTGTCAAAAATGAGATGAAAAGTAGATATGCTAGTTTATTACTTAATCCATGCATTAGTAGCCTATGAGACTTGATACACTGATATTGAAAAATACTATTTAGCTCTAGTCTATTAATTGAAAAAATGGAGATATTACCTCTTTATGACACAAGTTAATATCATATGCAAAGACAATGTATTAAGAGCCATTACATCCAATATTTATGATAACAATCGAATAGCTTAATAGAAAGAAATAATAGTTGAATTTGATCTACACTATGTATCATAAGCCTCAACCAAAGGTTAAGCCATAGCTGCATAACTAACCATTTCTCCAATTGAGGACAATGCAACCATAGATCTTGAGTTCCTAGATGAGCATGTTAATGTTATCAACAATGTCCTGAAAGGTTATGAGGCCATTATGCATTTTGATGGGGCTTCAACTACACATGGGGCCATGCCACTATTATCATCACACTTCCCTTTAGCGAAATCCAATCTTTTTCCTACCATTTTAAATTCCAATATACTAACAACGTTGTTGAATATGAAGGGTTACTTAGGGAATTGATGATAGCTCATAATCATGGATATATGCATTTAATCATAAAAAAGTATTCTCAACTAGTCATCAACCAGCTAAACAAGGTATATTCTTGTAAAGCCAAACACTTTTTGTCTTATTATGACCTAGCAAAAACATATCCAATTGTTTATAGAAGTTAACATTCAACATATTCCCCAAGCTGAGAATACACTTATGGATGCCATTGCCACATTAGTCCTTAGTGTGATGCCTGATGTGTTTAGCAAGCTATCTTCCATGATGGAAAATTGTGCTTATCCCATCATGCAACATACTAAAAACATTTTCATAGCAACCATAAGTGAAATATGTCAACATGAATGATATGATGATATCAAGTTCTACCTCATGCATGGTGAACCTTTACAAAACCTCATTGCTTCTCAAAAAGATGTTGTACAAAAATGTTCAAAATAGTATGTCATCATGGCTAATAACACATTATGTTGTAAGTCTTATTATGGCATGTTATTAGTATGTTTAAGTAAAGTAAAACCTCATACAGTCCAATAATAAGTACATGATGGCATATGAGGACATATAGGACCTAGATCCATGGCTACCAAGATTAGATGCTTAGGTTACTACTAGTCTTTTATGAAAAATGATTGCATGTAAAAGGTAAAAAATTGTGACACTTGCTAATGGCTTAGAAACCTTATACATGTTCCACCAATAGAATTGCACATCACTCAAATTACAAGGTTGTTTTAATGATGGGGAATTGACATCATCAGACCTATAATACCTAAGTCCTCTCTAGGACATAGCTTTATTATTACTATGACTAAATATTTTACAAAATGGGTAGAAGCCATTCTTCTAAGGAAAACAACTTCATGAGAAGTATGTCGATTCATCTTAGATAACATAGTGTCATGATTTGACCTACCTTTATTCATTGTCATCAATAATGGACTATAGTTTAGTAGTAGCAAAACACAAGCCTCCTGTAAATAGTTGCATATTAAGTATTGTTTTTCTATACCTTATTATCATCAACCTTCTTAAGAAAATGCAAATAAAAATAAATGCAAGTGGTATCAAAAATTGTTATACACACTATGGGTCTATAGGATAATATTTTGCACCACAATCGGTGTTAAATGATATAGTCTAGTTTACAAATCTAAAGCTATTTTGCCTCTTGAATTATAGGTTCCATCCTCGAAGGTAGCTTTGCTTAACAACATTAACAATGAACAAAAAAATGAGTTTCATATCATCGATTTGGATTTAGTGGAAGAGAAATGAATATAGATACTTATCAACATTGAATGATACTAGGAGAAGCAAAGATAGTAGTACCATCATGACCCAAATCAATGGAAGATCAAAGAAGGAGATCTAGCCCTTAAATTTATTCATGAACATGTAGATAAGTTTTCACCTAACTGGGAAGGATCCTTCATGGTGACCAAAGCTTATGGTAATGAAGCATTTTTGATAGTAGACCTAGATGAAAATGAAATAGCTAACCTAGTTTACCATTCCTATATTAAGCGATATTATATCTAACATTAATATATCTACTCATAGTTTTTATTTTCTATTGTTTGAATATTTCAATGGATACATGACATGGACAAACCTCCTGAACTATGATAAGTGAGTATGCAAGACCTTTTCTCTTTAGTGTCAAAAACACTGCAAGTCCTATATAATTTTGAAAAGAAAATATTGCATTCTCAAGCTTTGCTAGTTATCTCTCATGGTGGCCAATGTTTTCTTTCTAATCTCATGTTCTCTCATATCATGTCATGTTTCTTTAACTTATTCTCTTACTATCTTCAAGTTGTGTTTGTAGGATGGACCGTGAGTCATCATAGAAATATAACTCATCACAACAGTGAGCTATCACATAATCATAATACATGCAATTCCATTAGCTTGTTTGGCTATTGCCAATAGTTCTTTCCCCATATTTCCTTCACTACTCCTTTTGAGCTACAACCATACACTATTTTTAGCCTCTTATACCTTGCTTATGATGAAAAATTGTATGTGACATTCTTGTGTCTTGGCCATGTGATGTCCTTCACATGCTCAAGTCAATTAGTTTTTTGAACCTCTAGGCACTTCATCTAATAGAATCACAAAAATTTTGCCTTAGCATCAAAACCCAAAGAATGTTTTGCTCCAAAAAATAAGGGCAAAAGCCAAGAAAGCCCAATAGTCAAAGTAACCTAAAGTAAAGCAAAGTAGCTAAAGTAGCCCAAAGTAAAGTAAAACTAATGGCTTAATGAAAAGAAAAGAGCCAAGTGGCCAAAGAAGCCCATAACAAGTACTAGTTTCTTCAAACATTAGATGACTAGTGAACTATGCATAAAGTGCAAAGAAATTGTCAGCCAATGAACATATTAGTATGCCACAACATTGATGTCAACACATTTGAGATTCTTCATCAGCCTATTCAATCATTTCTAAACAGAAATTTAGCCAAAATTCCTTACTTTAAATTCTCACGATTTCCATTTTGACCTTACCTTGCCATCCTAAGTACTTCTTGGTATGATTTGATAACTGTAAAATCAAGTGTGGAAAGGACATCATTGGTAGTAAACCTACAGTGGTGTTTCAGATTCTTTGTTGATGTCTTTTAGGTTAATCCTCTAAAAAAATCAACAAAAAAGGTGTCAATGAACCACCTTAAAGAAAATTCAAATTATAAATAGGGAAGCCTAGTGATTAAGAAGAAAAATTAAGCCTCTTCCATGTAAATTTCAAATGTAATTCTAATAAGATTCAAGAGTGAAAGAAAAGCCTTGATTTACCCTCAGAAATCCATATTGTAATCTTGTTTCATTGAAATCCTAAATCATTCTCATAATGTAAAGTGTAATATGTAGTATAAAGCCTAAAAAATGCTATGGATTATGCTAGAATAGCATAAACCAAGCTCATGACGTAAAAATACTACCAATTTTAGCTTAAATTATGTAAAAATGTTGCATCTTCTTGCCAACATAAATGTAAAAATGTTGCATTTTCTAGCCAACGTAAATTTCAAAAATGTTATGCAGAATGCTAGAAAACTTGCCAGAATAGATTTAGTAGGAAAATAGCAAGACACAACCTATATAAATAAAAACCAATGCTATTTTAAGAACTTTTTAGATATATGGATTCTAAGGCTTTCGAGATTTTTTGAGCTTTGAATCTTTCAATATCCAAGGATCTGAGAGCACATAACCTATTATAATATCCTATTAATCTTTCAAGATCCAAGGATCCGAGAGCTTTGAATCTTTCAATATCCAAGGATCTGAGAGTATTAATAGCCTATTATAATCTTCAGTTTGACATAGATATAGCAAGCCAAAAGTATCCAAGATGGCCATGGAACACACCCCATCCACCCACGCACCATATTTTCCAACAGTGATATCAAAGGGATTTCTAGAAACTAATAGTTCAACACATTGATAACCACAAAGGCAAAGGCTCATAGATTTGTATCTTTTGAAGCCATATTTCTTAGTATTAATATCAATTTGTAGTATTTTCAGCCATATCTTCTTATTTTGCATTGCTGATGATTAGTTTGCCCACGGATTTGGCATTGAATCCATTGTTTAGGTGTATACCGCTCATTGATATCATTTTTTCAAAATTGCTAATAGACTCTTAAGTGCTTAGGTGATTGACAGATTTTTTAAAGTGCCTTAGATCCTTTAAGCTTATGAATCTTGAGGTTAAACTATTTCGTATGAGGAATTTTGGTTTTTAACATCCAAATTCTTCCATCATTATAATTTTCTAGCACCAGAAGGAGGACCTCCTTTTTTTCTTTGCCAAAGTCTAAATGTAGCCAATGTTTTACTATTTTTTTACTAGTTTCATTGTAGTGTATTTTATGTACGAGAGTTTGTTTTGATGATTTTGAATACTAGCATTTTTGTTTTGGTCCTCTTGTATTAGCGTAAGATATTTCCCCTTTGCTAGAAATATCCCCTATGTAGCGTAACTCCTACAATATGCTTCTCTTGAGCCTATTAAACCTTGATCTCTACTTCTCTTTTTTCCCATGAGGTCCCAATATTGCAAAGAATACATAGCATTACATATGCTAAAGCTTATTTTGAAAATTTACTTTGAAGCTCATATCTCAATATTTACGCTAAGACCAGTTTGCCTTTTACATTTACAAAAGCCTATTTTTACATTTACATTTTATAGTTATAGTTTTTTTATATTTTTACATTTATGTTGTGGCCTAATTTATATTTATGCTATAATAATTTTGCCATTATGCTATAGCTTAATTTACATTTATGCTATCACAGTTTTTACATGTATGTTGCAACTTGATTTACATTTATGTTATGTTGCATTTTTGTTATACATAAGTTAACATTTATGTTGTTATAGTTGGTGTCACCTTTATTTAATCTCCTAATTCTACACTATATATACCTTTCTCATCAATCAATTTATCATAAAACATCATCAACATGGCTAGTAACTAAGACTTTGCTTGCATTTATGACTTGAAAGACCTTGTCATAGTGGAATGTAGATAGTCCCATAGGCATCTAAGATGTAGCCTAGCACAAGCCAACATCAACAAGAAATATTTTAATTTTATCTATGCTAAAATTTAGGTTGTTATGCATATCTTGCATAAGAAACTAAATTTCAAGTGCCAGTACAAGCTTATCCAAAAAAAAATGAAAAGAAATACATCCCATTCTCTTATGACCATATAGAGCTTTTAGAGTTGTATATGCACATGCTAGCTCAATTGGTTGACATCATTGATGAGATCATAGCTAGTGAAGAGGCAAGCTTAGATTAAAACCATGAGGACTAAGACAAATTAAGAGGGTATCACAAAACTGATACTCATTTAGAGGATTTGTTACAATAGTCAATCCCTAACTTATCTATGACTAATCTATTGCATCTCACCTTTGTGGCATCCTCTATAAATCAAGCCTTGCAATTTGCCTCTCAGTTCACCCCTATGTTCACATCCATGTCTTTTGTCTTGTCAATTACTAAAACGTTCTAGCCTTATTCAATGTAGCTTACTTTGGTGGTTCCATCTCTATTACAACCTTTTATAATCCTAGCCAGTTCCTCATTAGGACCTCAACTTTCATGTCTTCTATAACCCGTTTATTTCCAACATTTCCTACATTCCTCAAGTCTTGGTGTAGACATCATTTTTGATCTTTAACCCTCTTGTAATGATAATAACCCAACCCCTTTAGTCAATACTATTACTAGTTACATAAACATGTATAATTCAGCTAATTGCCTAGTTCTCTGGAGCACTGCTGAGCTTGGATCAAGCTTTTCAAATGATTCAAAACCTTACTAATGAGCTACGTAAACTTAAGGCAAGCATCATGAAATTCTATTAGAATGATCCTATCAACCTTGCCATGTCAGAAATAACATTACCCATAGGCATTCCTATCCCACACTTCACTAAGTATAATGGTTAAGGTGATCGTAATGTACACCTTATTACCTTCCATTTTGAATGCTTCCTCTTGCAAGCTTAATTCCATACTATGTTGAGAATCTTTCCTGTGTCCTTGTCAAGAAACATCTTCTACTAGTACCAAATCTTGCTTAGAGGTTCCATATCCTCACTTGATGATCAAATTACTGAATGTGTTAACTAATTTAAGTACAAGTTAGGACCATATACCATATTAGTTCAACTCATGAAAGTGAGATAGAGGCCTCTTGAACCAATATATAACTTCATCCAAAGATGGAATGTAATATTAAATAAGATTCCTAAACTCATCTTTGAAACTCATCTCCTAGCCATCTTTAAAGGGGTAGTCAATGAATTCATTAAGTTAAAACTTTATTACTTAGGTCCTTGATCATTTAGTCAAGGCTTTTCCCAAATCAAGAACATTAAAAAAGCCACTGAAACTAGTAATGACATAGCCTATGTAGCCTATAAAAATCAACATACAAAAAGGGATAGGAATAAGGGTAAATAAGCACACATAACCATGGCCAATGCAGTGAAAGACCCAAAGTTAAAAGAGGGGAAAAAGACATTGCAATTCAAAATCCCTCCTATTTCATCTCAGTTGTCTACATCAACTTTAATTATACCTAGTACATCTAATCAAATGAAACAAAACTTTAAGTGTGATGACATGTCTAAGTACACCAAATTGCTTATGAAACCATTTGAGTTTCTTGACCAATTACTTAAAAATAGTTGCATTCAACATAAGAAATTTTCATAGAATGCTTGTAAGAGACACGATCATCTCTGTGAGATCACTAGAGACTTGACAATAGCCACTAAAGATGATCCAGAAATGCCAAAGTACTTCTATCTTAACAGGTTTTGTCACTATTACCAACTTTCCAATCATGATACTAACTTTTGCTTGATCTTGAAATATGACCTTCAAAAGATGATTAATAGTGAAGAATTGGTCCTATATGCATCTAATCCCATAAGGTGACAAAACCAATCGATGCATGTATACAAAGATCCTCTTAACTCTAGCAATGACCCTTACACAATAGCAATATTCAACATCCCTAATAAGTTAAAACCTACTAGGGAGCCATTCATGATTAAGGTACCTCCTTGTGATAATCAAGATTAGACATCCTCAAGTGTGAGAATAGCTTTCATTATAAGGGTACCACCAATGATAGTTCCTAAAGAATCATTTTTCATCAGAGTTCCACCACCATCTACAAATAAGCTTGTAATAAGCATTGACTAGTGTTCACCTATAGTAGCTAACACATTGACATCATCCTTGTCAACCAATAAGAAATCACCATCTAAAAAAAAAAAAAAACCATCCATTACCAAGCCTAAAGCCAATGAGAAAAATCAACAAAAGATTTGGAAGAAAGTTGGTCCACCAAAACCTACCTCAATCTTAGCTATACCTATGGATTCCACTACTAAAAATGCATTGACTAGTCAACCTAAATAAAATCATAAGTCAAGTAAGAGCAAGAGGCCTAAATAGCACATGTTAAAACATGAAGTAAAAATCCTAGGAAAAATGGAGGAGGTTAAAGTTACCAAAACTAAAAAAATCACATGTTGATGATAAAAACTTCCTCACTACCATGGAACAAGTTAAAATTTTATTAAAATAAAACAATACATCATTGAGCCTTTATGACTTGGTCTTGACCTCCCCTACTCATTGCGAAGCATTAGTTAAAATGTTAACGACTATCCCTATGAATGAAGACATGTCTACTAGTAAGGAGTCTATCCACTATTGCACTATGTCTCATTTACTTAAGAAAGAATTAAAACATACAACATTGATGTTTTCTAATAACGAGGTTAAAACCAATTCAAAAAAATGGCTAAGTATTGTATGCCCTACTCTTTATCACTATATGCATTGGCCAATACAAAATTCATCATGTTCATGTTGACAATGGAGCAGCAATAAATGTGATCTCTTTTCCCATCATTGAATGTTTAGGCCTAGCGAAAAATGTCTAGGAAACTACTATCATAGCTCTTAATTATTTCAATATGTTATAGGTAGTGGTGAGAGGTTCAATTCTACTACACTTTATAGTCATGGAACAAATTCCAACATTAGCCAACTTCCTAGTAGTTGATGAAACACCTGCTTTCAACTTGATCATATGACAACCATGGTTGATAAGATTATGTGTAGTCTCTTCACCCATATACCAGGAAATTTAGTTACCTTATAAGGGTAGGAAAATTGTAGTTCATGAGGATAGTATAGTCCCCTTATCAATTAACAATGTTGACATTGAGCAAGATTCTAAGGTGGAACTTCAAGAAGAAAGTCCCATTACCAACAATGAAATTGACACCAAAGATAGGCCTAATAATAGTCCTAAAATTGCTAATGTTAAAACCTTAAATAATACCTAGGATGAACTCCCATTTAGCATTTTGAGTGAAGGAGATGGAGAATACCAAACCATGCTTGAAAAAACTTTTGAATTTCCTAATATGTCAAAGATCTAGAAATAATTGCATGATTAACACATCCTTTCTCTCTCTCTTCTTGTACATATGTAGTTTCCTTTTACTTTGTTGCATTATTTTTAATTTTTTACTTTTATTTGCATGTCTCTTTTTAAATATTTTACTTCATTACATTAATTTTTTTTCCATTTTTCTTTATTATTTTATTTCTTTAATTTTACTTTTATTTTAAATTCACAATTTACATACTATTTTACTAAAAAAAACATAAAAACATAGACATAAAATATGAAAATAAAAGAAAATCATTGTCAAGGAGTAGAAAAAAATCAAAATGGAACATAGTAAGCTAAAATATAACCAAGTAGCCTAAGCATTAGTTAACTTGTTTAATAGTAATAATAATACACAATCTATGAAGCCATGAAGTCTAATAAAGTAGTAGTAAATAATAGTATAAAACTAGTAGACACAACATATAAAAATAGTAGAGCACATCATATGCATTAATAGCCTAATCAAACTATTGGAGGAGGGGGATGCTACCAACACTTTTAATATTACCACTATTGCTTGGGACCTATAAATGAAATAAGTAAACACATAACTATCAATAACACTAGTGATCATGAGCATAGCATAAATGAAAATAATAATGAAACTTAAATTAACAAAACTCAAGAGAATCATGAGCAATTTCCTCTGAAGCAAACTTTGAAAAACTACCCTTAATATTTTGAAGTATCTCATCATCACTCATGTGAGTCCAATTGATGATAGACAAATCCACTCCCTCAAGAACCTACTCCCACTCCATGTCAGTCCACTTAGGTGCACCATGGGGAAAAGAAGCCATAGAGGTTTTCCCAGATGTAGTCATAATCTAAGGAGTGGAAGACTCAAGCACAACTACTAACTTCCTAAATAGTCTAGAAGCCCCCTTAGCTCTTATACCTTGCATAAACATCTTGAGTGCATGCCTCTTGATAGCCTCAATCCTCCATGACTTTTGGTAGCTCTCTTTTTCTTTCTTGTACTACCTCTTATGGACCTTTTATTTCTTAACCCATTCCAACTTATAGGCATAGTAGTCCCTCCACTCTTGTGTCTTGCATACCATGGTCTCTATCTTCAAATTTTTTTTAGACTACTCCTAGATATGGAAACTCTACCTTGTATGACTAACCAGTACAAAGACCATTCAATTTCCTTGGTTCCTAAGGAATCCTTGTTAGCTACACAAGCCTCCACAAACTTCTTGTGATCTTTGAGGCTCTAGTTCTCATTAGATAGCCTCTTGACTTGTGCCTTCATAGCCACAAGATGCTCCCACAAAGACTCATTGGTTTGTTGAGTCTTCCAAAATGATTTTGCACATGATGCAACATACTTTACTACCACTTTGTACAATGTCCTAGACACATTCTCATACATAGGTAATGTAACTAGAAGTTCATCGGACTTAATGTACCCTATGGGATTCCACCAAATCTTGAAGACTACTAGAAATAAACATAACAACCATAAAACCATAGAAAAATAAAATTTAAAAAATTAAAATACAAAAAAAGTTATTAATTACAACACTTCTTACTAGCTTCTGGTTATCGTTGTTGTAGCTTGTCCACCATATCATCCATGATCCATCTCATGAACTCTACCTTGTTCGGTACCTCCATCCAAGGCTTAGATTGGAAGGTAGACATTTTTTTAGGAGCTTCAGTTCCTAATCAATGCCAAAAGAGCTTTGTTAAGCAATGTTATATATGTCTATAATAAAATTAAGATAAAAAGAAAACAAAAAATCTCAACATAGCCAAGGGAAACCTTAAACATTTACCAGGAAAATCATGAGGAAGATCCTTCAAAGGATCACCATCTAGAGGGAGATCATCTAGGAATATAGATGCTAGAGCATCACTCACTTTCTTGCCCATATACTATTCTTTCTCCTTGTGTTATTGTTCTACCTCTACTACAGCCTTGGCCACTACTTCTTGTTGGTTTTCTACACTTAAGGTCATAAAAAATTAATACGTAATTCATCCAAGAAATAATCAAACATAGCAAAAATTAAAAGTACATGTATTTCCCATCTATAACTCACTAAACCTTTTTCATTTTAATTTCCAACTTGGGTCAATGCTCTATTTTACTTTAAACTACAACACTTTTTTCAACCCTTGAACATTTTATTCATTCCCTGGTAGCTCCCTCAACTTCTGCATGTAACTACTTGGACCTCTTTACTTTGCCCCTAGTAATCATAGGCCTGACTCCCACACTATCCGAGGAACATCCATGATAACTACTCATATCTTTAGTGATCACATATAGTGATTTAGCAGTGTCCTCAATGACTAGGCCTTAGATGCAAATGGAATCAACAAAATGTTGAGCTCAAGGCTAGGAAAGTTGGGATATTTCATGTTTCATCCACTTCTCATTGAACTTCATCATCAAGAACTCCACAAATCTTCTCAAATATGTAGTGAAAAATGTGAAGTATATGTGATACATGGAAGTGATTTTCTTATAGAGTTTTTGGATTTCATCCTGAAGTCCTATGATCAAGTTCATAGCCTAATCAAATCTGGTTCCATCTATTATCACCTTCTTCTTCATCCAAGCCTTTTGCAACCTCATGATTTTCTTCTATCATAGCAACATAGGGAACATCCTTGAAAAAAATATAGGATTAGGTCTTGACCCACACCTAGTGCAACATAACATTAGACTTGACCCTAGTATCAAGCTAGTCAAGCAAAAAGTTTACAAGGTTAGACCACATTTAGCCTTGGAAGTTTGTAATGAGATCATGAAATTGTATCAAGATGGTTTTATTTGAGCTATCAATTACATAGATTAGGTATTTACCATAGTGGTAGTCCCTAAAAATGGAGTATACACATTTGTATTAACTTCCAAGATCTGAATAAGGTAATTATTAAAGATGATCTCCCTTTGCCTAGTATTAATAAACTTATTGATACTATGGAAAAACATGCCTTGTTATCCTTCATGGATGGGTTGTTGGAATACAACCAAGTTAGGATTAAGCTAGAGCATCAACTTCGTATGACTTTCATAACCCCTTGGGAAAATGTTTGTTACACCATGATTCCTTTGGTCTAAAGAATGTAGGCACAACCCACGAACAAGCCATGATGTACATCTTTAGTGATTACATGCTGGGGTTACTTAATGACTATGTAGATGACATAGCTATCAAATATAAAATGGCTAATGACCACATGCATGACCTTGACATTGTGCTAAAACAATGCCTTAAATACAAGCTTAGGCTTAACCCTAAGAAGTGTGTCTTTGTCATCAAAACGGTAAGATTCTTGGCTTTGTAGTATCCAAAGTGGGGGTATGTGTTGATCTTGATAAGGTTACGACCATATCCAACTTAGTAGTACCTACTAATCTTAAGGAGCTTTAGGGACTATAAGATAGATTACAGTTTATTCATATGTTCATCACAAGCCTTATAGATAAACTACAACCCAGGCAACACTTGCTTAAGAAAAGAGTTTGCTATGAGTGGACAGCTCAATGCCAAGAAGCCTTTGAAAACCTTAAGCAAGAGTTGGCACAACTACAAACTGTATATCCACCACAAAAGAATAAACCTTTTTACATCTGCCTTGCTATCTATGATGTGTCCATAGCCTCTCTACTTGATTAAAAATGAGATTATGGAGTAGATTTGCTACTATAGTACCTAATCCATGCATTAATTACATGTGAGACCCAATACATCAAAGTGGAGAAGTATTGTCTAACCCTAGTCTTCTCATTAAAGAAGTGGAAACACTACCTCTTGAGAAGCCAAGTTAATGTCATTTGCAAGAATAACATGCTTAGAGCCATAACGATTAATATTTATGAAAGTAGCCATATGGCCCGTTAGAAGACCATAACAACTAAGGTTAACTTACATTACATCTCCCAAGCCTCAATGGAAGGTGAAGCTATAGCCACATAACTCATAGTTTTCCTAGTAGAAGACCATGCAGCCATAGATCCTAAATTCCCTAATAAGCATGTTAACATTATCAATGAAGTACCCAAGGGTTATGAGGCAATCATGCACTTTGACAAAGCTTCAACTGTTCATGGGGCCAATGTTGTTGCCACCATAACATCACCTTCTAGTGTAATCCAACCCTTCACTTACCATTTTTTATTCCCATGTACCAACAACATGGTAGAGTATGAAGGAGTGATCATAGGAATGATGGTGGCTTGTGATCAAGGAATCAAATGTATAATGATAAAAGATGATTTATAACTTATGGTTAATCAAGTAGCCAAGGTTTATGTATGTAAAGCTAAACATTTATAACCTTACTATGACCTAGGGAAGAAACTATTGCAACAATTTATAGATGTTGGTATCCAACATATATCCTGAATTGAGACACATTAGTCAATGTAATTGTGACCTTGGCCCTCAGTGTGACGTTTGATAGGATTAGCAAGTTATCCTCCTTAACCATGAGCTATGCTATTTTCATCATACAAAACATTGAAGGTATCTCTATAGCCTCTATTAACACCACTCCTCAAAAAGAGTGGTTTGACCATATCAAGTTTTACCTAATGCATGGTGAATCTCTGTAAGGCCTGACTACTTCTCAAAAGTATGTTGTACATAAGAGGTCAAGATAGTATGTCATCATAGGTAATAACATAGTATGTCAATGGTCTTATGATGGCATATTATAATTCACTTGGGCAAAACCAAAGCTTGCATAGTCCTTGAGCAGGTTCATGAAGGTGTATGTGGGGGACATACATGACCTAGAGCCATGGCCATAAAGATTTGATGACTAGATTATTATTGATCCTATATAGAAAGTGACTACCTACAAAAGGTCAAAACTTGTGATATTTGTCAATGGCATAGCAACTTGATACATGTGCCACCAACTAAGTTACATGCTACTTAGATAACTTGGCCATTTCAATGATGGTGACTAGACATTATTGGAGCTATAACACCTAAGTCTTTCATAGGGCATAGCTTCATCATCACTACAATAGAATATTTCACAAAGTGTATTGAAGCTAGTCCCCTAAGAAAAAAAAACATTTCAACAAGTCTAAAGATTCATATAGATAAAATAGTAGCCCATTTTGGTATACATTTAACCATAGTCATAGATAATGAACCATAGTTTAGTAGTCAAGAAGCACAAGCCTTTTGTCTAGACTTAGGCATTTAACATTCCTTTTCATCACCATATTACCTTCAAGTCAATCGATAAGCTAAGGCTAACAATAAGGCTGTCATTAACTTTCTTAAGAAGATGTTAAACAATAGTAGATGCAAGTGGCATGAACAACTTGTCCATGCACTTTGGGCCTATCAAACTAATTTTTAAACTACAACTGGTGTTTCCTCATATAGCCTAGTTTATGGATTTGAATCTATTTTATCTGTTGAATTGTAGTTTCCATTACTCAGAGTGGCTCTATCTAACTTCATCAATGATGAGTAGAACAAGGAGTTGTGTACCATTTATCTAGATTTGATGGCAAAGCAGTGGATACAAATACTTTCTCACATCAATTGATACCAAGAAAGGTAGAAGCAAAAACATCATCATAACTTGAACAAATGAAAGATCGAGGAAGACCTAGTTCTCAAGACTATTCGCAAGCATAAGGGGATAAGTTCTTAGCCAATTGGGAGTAACCTTTCCTAATCATCAAAGCTATGGCAATGAAGCCTTCAGAATAGCAAACATGGATGGGAGAAAATTAGCCAATCCAGTTAATCATTCCTATCTCAAGCCCTCTTACATCTAACATGATCTTCTTTTTAGGTAAACCAACAATTGACATTGATAGCCTTTACAACTTATAGCAAGTAAGCCTACATATTCTCCATCTATCTCTCTCTTTATGTCTCTTTCTTTGGCACATTGAATGAACTACAAAACTTTGTAAATCTAATGCACGTCACACAGATCTCTTTATGTTATAATTATAGTAGCCTATGATGACTTGGTTTGCTAGTTGTCTCATACATCCCTATGCATTACATTATGACAACATGTTTTCTTTGTCTTGTTTTCTTGTTCTCTTGTAGTTGTGCCTGTAGGATGAAGTCTGAAAGTCATTGTGAATGTGCAACTCAATGTAGCAGCAAGTTATAACATGACCTTGACATATGAGATTGGGTTAGCTTGTCTTAACATGCCAAGAGTGCTTGTTCCATATCACTTCCATTACCCTTCTTGAACCTCTCTCCCATAGTCTAATTATAGCCTTCTTTACCTTGAACAACAATGATGATCCATGTTTGGCATTCATGTGTTATGGTCATGTGACATATCCTTTGTCATGCTCCACCATCAATTTCATTAGATGTAATACATATCATTCAATGAGAAAACTAAACTAAGTTTAGCCTTGGAAATGAAATCCAATGAAGGTTTCACTCCACAAAAAATAATGGAGACTAATAAATTCCAAAATACAAATTGATGGCCCCAAAAAAGCAAGGGAGGAGCCTAATGGCCAAAGAATCCTTGGAGTAAACTGTTGGTTTCTCAAAAAAATTATTAAGTGACTAATAATTTAAAGCATGAAGCATGAAGACTACACCGATCATCAAGCATGTCACTACTGTACCATAACCATGCTTTCAACATATGGAATTCATTGTTAGCCCTTGTAATCACTCCCTTATGAAAAAGCATAGCCTTTAACCCATATCATCTCACCATAACCTTATTTCATCCTCACAAGAATTGTTTAGCATGGTTTGATAGCTACGGAATCAAGCATGGAGAGGAAATGTTGGTGATGGACCTGCGATGATGTTTCACATACTTTGTTGATGTCTCTTAGGTCAATCCTAAAAACATCAGTAAAGAGGGGCCAATGAGACACCACAAGTAATTTCATGTTGATTCTTGTACTTTCTCTTAGGTTAAATCTACATCATTCGATTCAATTTAATTACAATGTTTAACACTTTTCAAGTTCCTAGGTGATCAATGTTGTTACCAAAAAAAATCAATAGCTAGAAAATTGAGAGATTTAATGCAATAGCCTCAACCCAAAATCCATAGGGCCTATGAAAAATTGGGATTTAAGGTGTCTTGAATGGTTTAGTAGATCACCCAAGGACTTATAGAATGCAAAACAAATGATGCAAATAACAAGAATACATATGTGAAAATCAAAAGCAAAATATTTTTTACACAAACTAAACTTTGGAAACTTTATTTAAAAAAATAAAGAATAAGTTCATGGATGTGTACAAAAGTTTCCTATGAGATTAAAAGGAGGTTCACTAATGCAAGAATTTAAAGCCCATTGAAGCATATGTGATTTCCTCCAAAATTTGGATGCTCAACCACTCTTAATGCTATCGAACCTCCTCTATTGCAACTTCAAATCTACAACTTGAATCATTGTTGAGGGTGAGAAGAGTGGAAAATTTGGCTGCTAGATTACAACACGCTGAGGATTGAAAATCCAAAAATTGTAATGTTTACACTTGAAATCCTCAAGTCTCAAGGGCATAGCAAAGGGGGTGATAGGGTTGCAAGGATTTCACATTGGGAGGCTCTAAGAAGCTACATTTCTATAAGGTTACAAGAGCTTATGGAAGCCAAAACTACTATGTGCTTGAAATGCCAAAGTGTGGAACCTCAAAGGAGTGTTGGGATTTTTATTTTTATAGGTTTTGGATCATGATTTTTGCTATAAATTGGCTAACAAATTTGCTACAAATAGCTACAAATTTCTACCACATACAGGTTGATGATACGCGACATGCATAATGCCGCGATATCGTGTACGCGATATCACGGCCGCCGCGATATCGCATCCCCTGCGATATCGCGGTCC
>MNCI01025588.1:1486432-1510692 GCA_015680685.1 Gnetum montanum
TGGGAAGACAACGAACGATTAACCCCAAGTGTTTCTTGTGGCGTTAAGGCATTTAGTCTACGAAGTTCAACTGGATCGCACGTACATGCTTGTATTCGTATGGTTGAGTGTAGGGGTACCTCGCCACTCATCACAGGTGAGATGGATGCCCAAATTTGGGGGGTTACTATGTATAGTAAGTGTTAAACCCCCATGGCCATTCTATTTACTAGAAATAGTAATAAGAGGACACCTTCTACACTAGAGGTAGACTGACCTTTTTCCATCCTTATTAAAGTGGTTAGCCAACTTTGAGGCCATTAAAGTGCAAAAATCTTGCTCATGTAGCTTTCATGCTAGGGGAGAGGAGTTTCAATGCTAGGGTAAGAAACCTCCACATTGAGGGTGAGGGTTTCCATGCTAGGAAAGAAGACCAAACCCCTCCATGTTGGGCATTATGTCTTTCCCCAATTCTCCACATTGAGATCCACCTCTCCACGCTAAAGGTAAGTTACCTACACCCTTCCATGATGGGGGTGGATGACCTACATCCTTCCATGCTAGAGTTAGGTGAGGTTTACCCTCCTACCTGTGTTTCTTGAATAGAAAAGCATATAACCCTCATAAAACACATAAAATTTTCATTTTTAGCATCCCAAAAGGTATTTTTAACACCCCCTCCCCAAGCCTAAATATATATATGAGGTGACTTTTTCACTTGGGGAATGAGGCTTTTACCAATTATGAGGCATTTTTAGCCCCAAAATTATGAAATATGTGAGATTTCTCTCTTATGGATTACAATATTAACATTTATAATAATATATTACCTCAAGTTCCATGGACTGAAGACTACATGATGAAAATTGGTTATAACATGCAAATTTTTGTGGTATTTTAATGGCCCCTTTTTGTTGGTGTCTAGAAGATTGACTTGAGAGGCATCGACAATGAATACAAAACACCACCACAAGTCCACCACTAATGTTTCTCCTTTGCTCTTGATCTAGTTGTGTTGAACCATGCTAGATGATGAGATAAGGCTATGATGAGGTGATGATATTAAGGTCATAATGAAATGATTATGAGGGCTAACAATGTATCCCAAGTATTGGCATTATGGCTACAGTGTGGTATTGACATGTTTTGAAGTGTTGGTCACTCGACAAATGCATTTGAGGATCCAATCACTTAGGTCCAAGGTTACTTTGGCCATTTGGCCATTTGAAAATTTTCTTTTTCATTTTTCATAGGCTAAGATGTTCATTACGTCTCATTGACAAGGATGGTTTGACATAGTTTTCCCATTGAGTGAGTTGTGTTACACTCAACAGACTTGGTGGTTATCCCATCGAATGAGATGCCTGACACTTGATGGACTTATAGATTTCCAACTAAATGAAATGTGTTACATTCAAGTATACTTGGTTTTCCCATTGAAGCAAGGTGTGTTACACTTAATGGACTTAATGGTTTTTCCACTGAATTAGTTGTGTTACATTCAAGTGGACATGTGTATGGAGCATGATGAAGAGATATCACATGACCATAGTGCATGAGTGGAAAACATAGGTTAACATTATTTCCCAAGGTATGGAAGGTTATAACTAGGTTATGGGATTGGGGTCAATGAGTGGTGCTAGATGGAGGGAAATGGTACAAGCACTCTCCACACAACAAGACAAGCTTACCAAATCTTGCACATAGAGATCACATGGTGACTTGCTACCATAATGAGTTGCACCCTTGTGATAGCTTCAAGCTTCATCCTACAAACACAACTTCAAGAAGATAAGAAAACCAAGCAAATAAAGCATTTTATAACTTTACAATGCATATATAGGCCACATGAAATGATAAAAAAAAGCTACTCAAGTCACAAAGTTTACTAGTTTAAAGTTGTAGTAGGCCATGGTACCAATTTAAGGCCCTAGTAGGTTGTGGTACTAGTTTAAGGCCTTGGTAGGCTGTGATGCTAGTTTAAGATTGTAGTAGACCATGGTGCCAATTTAAGACCTTGGAAATCTATGTTGCTGGTTTAAGTCCTTAGTAAGCCATGTTACTGCTTTTAGGCCCTGGTAGGCCATGTCACCAATTTTAGGCTCTGGCAAGCTGTGTCACCAATTTTAGGCCCTAGTAGCCCATTGTAAATAGGCCTACTTATTAATGATCATTGGCTACATGTAATGCAACTTTAGATAGGAATGATTGATTGGATTGGCCATCTCATTTCCATCCATATCGGCTATCTTGAATGCTCCATTCCGATATGCTCTAGTGACAAGGAAGGACCCTTACCAGTGGATTGAGAGTTTATCTACATGTTCATAGATGGCTTTGAGAACCAAGTCACCTTTCTTGATCTTGCTCTTGGTCAAGTTATGATGGTGTTTCTACTTATAACTCTCTTTATAGTGCTCAATGTGAGTAAGTGCTTTCATACACTACTCCTCCACCAAGTTTAGGATCAATGTTTGTAATTCCTTTTTTTGCTCATCATTGATGAAGTCGATCAAGACTACTTGAAGTGAGAACACTTGCAATTCAATAGGTAAAATAGCTTTAGAAACTAGGCTATAAGGCATTACACTAGTTATCATACAGTAAGTTGTACCATAGGCCTAGAGTGCATGGACAAGTCACTCATGCCATCTACACTTGTTGTTATTAAGCATCTTCTTGAGCAAGTTGATGATGGCCTTGTTGCTCACCTCTACTTTTCCATTGGATTGAGGGTAATAAGGTGATGAGAAAGAATGGTTAATACCTAAGTTGTGATAGAAATCTTTCGTTTCATGGATACTAAATTATGGTCCATTATCTATAACTATGGTCATGGGTATGCCAAAATAGGCTACAATGTTATCCAAGATAAACTTGCAAACTTGATCAAATGTAATCTTCCTTAGGGAAATAGCCTCAACCCACTTGGTAAAGTATTTGGTTGCAATGATGATGAAGCTATGCCCTATGGAAGACTTAGGCATTATAGGTCCAATGATATCCAACCCCCACTGTTGAAATGGCTAAGTGATCTAAGTAATATGCAACTTAGTCCATGATATGTATATTAGGTTACTATGCCTTTGGCATGTGTCACATTGCTTAACCTTCTACATGTAGTCACTTTTCATATGGGGCTAGTAGTAGCCTAACCATCTAATCTTTGTAGCCATAGCTCTAGGTCCTAAATGTCCACCACAAACGCCCTCATGAAGCTCCTCTAGGACTATTCTAGCTTTGATTTTACCTAAGAATTTTAGTAATATATCATTGTAGGACTGTCAACATAATGTGTTATCACCTACAATGACATACTGCTTCAAGCATTTACATAAAACATCCTTTTGAATAGTAGTTAAACCTTGTGAGGATTTGTCATGCATAAGGTAAAATTTAATATCATCATACCACCCCCTGGTAGGAGCAATATGAATGATGGCCACAAAGGTGTCCTTAATGATCTGCATGATGGAAATAGCATAGTCCACAATTAAGGTGGACAACTTACTAAACACATTTGACATAACACTAAGGGCTAGTGTTACAATTGCATCAGCTATGGCATTCTCATTTCAAGGTATGTGCTAGATATCAACATCTACAAATTGTTGTAATAATTACTTCCCTAGGTCACACTAAGGTTGTAAGTGTTTGGCTTTACATGCGTAGACCTTGGTTACTTGGTTAACCATAAGTTTTGAATTTCCTTTGATCATTAAGTGCTTAATTCCTAGGTCACAAGCTACCATCATCCCTCTGATCAAATCCTCATACTTTGCTATGTTGTTGATGCATGGAAACCCAAAATGGTAGGTGAAAGATCAAATTTTACAAGATGAAAATGTTATGATGGTAGTGTCATTGGCCCCATGTGTAGTTGAAGCTCTATCAAAGTACTTGATTGCCTCATAACCCTTGGGCACTTACCTAATGGTGTTAATGTACTCATTAGGGAACTTAGGATCTATGGCTGCTTAATCATCAATGGGTGAAACTCTAAGTTGTACTACTATAGCTTAACCTTTCATTTAGAATTAGAGATGTAATGAAGGTCAAACTCTAGGGTTATGGCTTTCCATTGGGATATATAGTTACTTTTGTAAATATTAGTCATTATTGCTTTGAGCACATTGTCTTTGCAATTGATGTTGACTCTGCTTCTGAAAAGATAGTGTCTCAACTTCTTCAATGAGAAAACTAGTACTACACAATACTTCTTGTGGGTAACTAATGCATGGATAAGGTAGTATACTAGAATCTCTACTCTATCATCATGTTCTTGATGGAGTAGATAAGCAATGGATGTGTTGGAGATGGTCATGTAAACATAAAATGATTTAATTTCTTGTAGAGGATAGACTATTGGTAGTTGTGCTAACTCTTGCTTAAGGTTTTCAAAGGCCTCTTGGCATTGAGTCATCTACTCATAGTGAACCCCTTTCTTAAGTGTTTTATGGGCTATAATTTATCCATAATCCTAGCAATAAACCTACAAATAAACTGTAATCTGCCTTGTAATCCTCAAAGCTCCTTAAGGTTGGTAGACACTACTAATTTTGATATGGCCTTAACCTTATCAGGATCAACACGTATCCCTACTTCAGATACTAAAAAGCCAAGCATCTTACCAATCTTAACACTGAAGACACATTTCTTGGGATTAAGCTTAAGTTCATACTTGAGGCATCGTTTAAGCATAAGATATAGGTCATTAGCATGGTCACTAGCCACTTTGGAATTAATAGCTATATCATTTACATAATCATTGAGTAAACCTAGCATGTAATTATTGAAGTTATAGGTCATGTCTTGTTGATAGGTTGCTCCAACGTTCTTAAGGCCAAAGGGCATCATGATATAGAAAACGGTCCTCCAAGGGGTCATGAAGGTTGTGCTAAGTTGATGCTCTGGGTTAATCCTAATCTAGTTGTACCTCAAGAATCCATCCATAAAGGAAAAAAAGGCATGTCCAACTATAGTATCAATAAGTTGATTAATACTAGGCAAAGAAAAGTCATCCTTGATGGTTGCTTTATTTAGGTCTTGGAAATTGATGCAAATATGGATACTACTATTTTTCTTAGGATCTACCACTATGTTGAACACTAATTTTGTGTAGTCAACAACCCTAATGAAACTAGCTTGGTAGAGTTTTGAGATCTCATCATGAACTACCAAGGCCAAATCAGGTCTAATCTTGTGTACTTTCTACTTAACCAATCTAATGCTACAATCAAGTATGATGTTGTGCTAGACTAAGCATGGGTCTAGGCCTGGCATATCTTCATATGACTGGGCAAAGACCTTAATTTTTCCTTGTAGGACCTTGGTGATGTCTTGATCTTGTTGAGGTTCTAGTGAGAAACTTAGTTTAAGGGTTTTCTCCTCACCACTATGTGTTGTGATAGGAACCTTAACTAGAGAGTCTTCGATTATGTTTCCCACCTCTAAGTCAAGGGTTTTGACTAGGTTTTCAAGCCATTCTAGAGGTTTCTCTATCAAGGCTACACAGTGGATAAGACTCTTAGGCTCAAGATGTAGGCAATCAAGGTTGATATACCATTCTACATTATCATGAGGGCCACTTAGTGTCAAAGGTAGACTAATATGCTTTCAAGTACTCATACTTCAGTCCTACATGTCAACCATAAGCACCTTAAGTGGCACATGGGTAAAAGTGAATAAACATTGCTAAATTCCATAAAATTATGTAAATGCATGCTATTCTAATGCAAATAGGGTCATCAAAGGCTATAAATAGAGTAAAAATAAGTGCAACAAGGGCCAAATAAAGGGAAGTATGAAAAATATGACTACAAATGGTCAACAAGGACCACAATTTCACTAGTTTTAGGCCTTAGCTGGCCATGATGCCAACTTTAGTCCTTAGAGGACCATGGTCACATGATGTTAAATAATGGTTAGGAAAGGTAAAACCCCACTATCTAATACCAATTAAAGGATAAACAAAGGAAAATAAAGCTATAATAAGGCAAATAAGGAAAACACAAGGTTGTATAAGACTATAAGAAGATCAACAAGGTCAACAATGCAACACAAGGCCAAAAATAAGTTGAAACATCACATAATAAGGCCAAATCAAGAAAATTATGCTACATATGGTTAAATTTGGCTAATATAGATCAAAAGGGATTAGATTTTGCTAGTTTTAGGCCTTAGTGTGCCATTGTCACATGGTGCCAAATGGTGATCAAGGGAGATCAAACCCCACTATTTGATACCAATCAAAGGCTAAACAAAGACAAATAAGGCTATAGTAAGGCAAATAAAGAAAATATAAGGCTATATAAAGGCTACAAGAATGTCAAAAATGTCAACAACACAACACAAGGAAAAAACCAATAGGTCAAAACATCATGTAATAAGGCCAAATCAAGCAAATTAGACTACATATGATCAAATTTGGCTAATATAGGTCAAAAGGAGTTAGATTTTGCCAATTTTAGGCCTTAATGGGCCATGGTCACATGGTGCCAAATAGTGGTTAGGATAGGTCATCCCCACTATTTGATACCAATTAAAGGCTAAACAACGGAAAATAAAGCTATGATAAGGCAAATTAAGAAAATATAAGGGTATATAAAGGCCATAAGAAGATCAACAAGGTCAACAATGCAAGACAAGGCCAAAAACAAGTCAAAACATCATGTTATAAGGCCAAATCAAGCAAATCAGGGTACATATGATCAAATTTGTCTAATATAGGTCAAAAGGAGTTAGATTTTGCCAATTTTAGGTGTTAGCAAGACATGGTCACATGGTGCCAAACGATGATTATGGAAAGTCAAACGCCACTATTTGGTACCAATTAAAGGCTAAAAATGCCAAATAAGGTTATACTAAGGTACAAAAAAAAATATAAGGCTATCTAAAGGCCACAAGAAGGTCAACAAGGTCAACAACGTAACATAAGGCCAAAAAAGGGTTGAAACATCATGTAATAAGACCAAATTAAGCAAATCAGGCTACATATGGTCAAATTTTACTAATATAGGTAAAAAGGAATTAGATTTTGCCAATTTTAGGCCTTAGTGGGCCATGGTCAAATGGTGCTAAATAGTGGTCAAGGAAGGTCAAACCCCATTATTTGATACCAATCAAAGGCTAAACAAAGGAAAATAAAGAAAATATAAGGCTATATAAATGCCATAAGAAGATCAACAAGGTCAACAAGATAACACAAGGTCAAAAACAAGAAGAAGCATCACATAATAAGGCCAAATCAAGTAAATCAGGCTACATATGATCAAATTTGGCTAATATAGATCAAAAGGGATTATATTTTGCTAGGGATAGGCCTTAACGACCCATGGTTTGAGGCTACAAGGCTTTTAGGTGAGTTTGGGCATTAGTTAGGGTTGTTTAGACCCAAAAACCAAGATTTTTGAGGCTTCCATGTTGGGACCCCCTCTATTTTCATGCTAGCCAGCATGGAAGAAGGGATCCTTAGTGTGGGAACCAGGGAAAGTAGGTTTTGTGGCCTCCAAAGATCCAAAATTAAGGTTTTGGGGCCTTCCTAAGGTAGCACAAGGCTAGATTTCTCAAAATTGGGCACTTCAAAGGTTAGTAAAAGATAAAAAGTAGGTTCTAGAGCTTAACCCCCCAGTGTGGAGGGGAGGGGAATTAGCATGGAAAAAAATCTAAGAAAAAATAGGGTTAAACATGGTTAAATAGGTAGCCAGATCCTAAATCTAGAACTTTTTCATCCTCTAGCTTTGTTTTGAGGCCATTTGAGAAATTTTTAGGTGTCAAAACATGTTGAAATGGCTTTGCCCCCTTCTTCCATGTTGAGCATAGCATCCCCAACATGGAATAATGAAGGGACACTTCTTCAATGGTTTCAGGGTGGTTTGAGAGCATGTTGACTAGGTTCTTAGGCTCCTAAAGCTATAGATCATGCTTCTGCATGTTTTTGACTAATTTTGGTCATATTTGGAGGTCATGTAAGGCCATTTAAGGTCTCACCCACTTGTTTCCACACTAGGAGAGTTTCTCTAGCATAGAGGATTGGAGGGGATGAGTTTTGGAGGCCAAAATAAGGTCAAAGGGGCATAATTTTAAGGCTATGAGATCCTAGGCTTCTTTGACATAGATTTTTGACCTCTAGGAGTGTCATCTTATCATCAAAAGTGAAAAATCATCTTTTCCCCTTGTTTCCATGCTTCCCATTATGGAAGGGGCCTTCTATAGCATGAATAGGATAAAAATCCTAGATCTAAGCTAATTTGGATTACAATCGATCATGCATGTTAGCTCGTAGAGTTGATGGGATTAAGGGCTAGGGTTCTAAGTCAAAATTTGGTATTTTTTGGTGTTCCTAAGTGCTTTTTTGGATTCACCCACTTTTTTCCACACTAAGGATGGGATGTCTAGTGTAGAAGACTAGGGGATAGATTTTGGCCACTTGGGATCAATTTCCTAAGGTTTGAAGGCTCTAGTGGCTATTAACAATGTTCTAAAGTGTATGTAAGATCATTTGATGTCATTCTGAGGTGTTTATGACTCCTAAATGAGTCCCCCTCCTATTTCATGCTATCTAGCATGGAAGAGAGGGGCCCCATCATGAAAGCATCACAAATATCAAATCTAGGCCAATTTTGATATTAATCAACCATGCATGTATGCTTCTAGGGTTAAGAGCTAGGGTTTAAGAAACTAGACAATTTGGAGGTTGTCTAGGTGGTTTCTTAGGCTTTCCCCCTTTCTTCCACACTAGCCAACATGGAAGAAGTGGCTCCCAATGTGGAAGCACTAAGAGACTCTATTTTTTGCAATTTTTTGTCATTTCTGGCCATGCATGTTGGTCTCCAAGGTTGCTAATATTGATTGCTACTACCTAGTGTTAAAATTTGGTCATTTTAGGGTTTCTTATATGGTTTTTAAATGTATCTTTCCCCCTCTTTTCCACATTACAGTTCTCATGCTCAACATGAAAGATTGAGGGAAAATGATTTTTAGCTATCCATGGTTAGTTGTGGTGAGTTTGAGGGTTCTAGGATGCACAAATAAGGTCCTATGACATACACAAGGCTTTCTAGCATCTGTTTAAGGTATATAAGGGTTATTTTGGAGTCCCCATAAAGTTCCCCTTACTTCCATGCTAGCCAACATGGAAGAGGTGGCTCCCAACATGGAGGAACTAGGGAACCTTATTTTTTCATAATTTTTGCCAGTTTCGTCTATGCATGTGTGTCCATAGGGTTGCTAGTGTTGACTATCTATGCCTAGGATCAAAATCTAGTTACTTTGAGGGTTGTGAAAAGGTTTTTAGGCTTCCCCCCTCCATCCACACTAGGACTAGGATGCTCAACATGGATGGAATCCTCCTAGGCATGGAGAATCTAAGGGGAGGCTAGTTTTGGTTGTTTCAAGTAACTTCTAAAAGTCCAACTACTTCTAGAAGGGTTAGGTTGCTTCCGAAAGTCATACTACATGCAAAATTCAATAGTTTTGGCTTTCCCCCTTTCATCCATGCTAATACTAGAATGCTCAGCATGGATGAGGTCCTCCTTAGTGTGTAAGAACCTTAAGGAGTTTATTTTTATTAATTTTTTGTATTCTAGTGGCTTCAAGAGAGGCTGTCTAGGTTTTGGTGTTAGTTTAAGATAATTTGACATTGTTTTCTTGCATCTAGAATCCCCCACTAATCATATTAGCTCCATCCACTTTATTTCCATGTAGGATAGGTGTAAGAGATCTCCCCCAACATGGAAGAACCTAGAAAGTCATATCTAGACTAGTTCAATAGTCAATCAACTATGTATGTTAGCCTCTAGGGTTACTAATGTTAATGGGCAATGCTTGGTATCAAGATCCACTAGTTCGGAGGCTCCTAGATGTCTCATGTAATCTTCCCTCCACACAACAACCCCCACCACCCCCCACCCCCCCACTATCTTCTTCCATTCTAGGCATGATGGCCTTAAAGTGTATGAGATGGGGATAGCAGTTTTGTGCAATTTTTGACTACTTTTAAAGTCTTTGGAAGCTCTAGAGGGTTCTGACAAGGTCTAGGGGTTACCAAGGTAGGGTATTTGGTTGTTTTGGGTCATAACTTAGGTTTTCTTGCATGGCCCTTTAGTTTTCAAACTAGATCCATGTTGGGTAGCATGGAGGGGGGATTCACCAACATAGAACTAGCCATGGATGAGCAATCAACTTTTCTAAGGGTTAATCTAGGTTATTGAAGACTGTAAGGGAATACTAGGCTTTGAGAAATGGATACTAGGTAGTCAATTCATGCAAATTTGGTCATTCCTCCATCCATCCACACTGAAGCTTAGATACTTAGCATGGATGAGGCTTCCCCCAACATGGAACTACTAAATCCCAAGGTTTCAACCACTTTCAACTAGGTTTGGTGAGGTTTCATCACTATTAGGGTTGCTCAGAGGGGTTTTAGGTTATGTGGGCCTACTTTAGGGATCAAACTTGGACTAAATCAGTGTTGCAAGGTAAGAATGGATGTTACCTCCCTTCTTCCATGCTGCGTAGTGTTGCCCCACTTGGAAACCCAAGTTATCTAGTTTTTTCCATGTCTAACCCCTCTTGGAATCTTGGGGTTGAAAAAGGTAGGTTTTAGCTACTAAAAATGGAAAAATAGTTGTCTTAATGATTTTATGAAGTGGGAGTCATGTATCCATGATAGGCATGATATCCCCAGCATGGATGCATGGGATTTAAGGTTAAAATATTTTTCTATGTTTCAAAAGTGATCAAAAGCTAGCATTGATGTAATTTGTTGGTTAGGAGGGAAGGTGTGTGGTGGGGCCCACAACCCAAAAATTAAAATTTTGAATTTTGAGCTTAAATCCCACTAATCTTAGCATGGAAGAGACTTTTCCCCCTTACACTTTAGTTCACTTGGAGCTATGGTGCACTGAATTGGCAATTGGGATTTAGAGATGGACATTTAGGTTTTGATGGAATTTTTATTGTGAAATTTCATAAGTTCCAACCATAATCTTCATTATAGAAAATAGTGCATTGGAGGAGAGCTCAAAAAGAGATTTCTTATAGTAGAAAAAACCTATCCTTAGTGTGGAAGCATCCAATCTTCCCTGCAACCAACGTTGAACCTTCAATCTTTTCAGAATTCATCAATTCTCAATGTTGATCTAGCCATGGTGCCCAAGCAGCATGGAGGGAAGAGCAGAAACCCATGAATCTAAAAGGAAAATGAGCATTCAAGGGACCTATCAAGGCTACATAAACCCATTTCAATCTAGGCTTCCTTTGTAGCTACTCCAAGGTAGGCAGTTCTAACCATTTTTATTTTGGTTTCTAGTCATTTTTCTTATTTTTTCTTGACATGTGTAGGGCCATTTTCTTCAAATCTACACTAATAGAAGGGGTAAAAAAATTTCAACAAAGTACCATCACCTTATTTTGGCCATTTCTACATAGATCTATGGTCTTTTCATTGTTTTGGCTTTGGTAGATTTGATTTTTAAAATTAAGCTTGTTGTTTTCATGCTTTTTCCATAAATTTGGGGATAGTGCCATTTTTATTAGATATAGGATTAAATATTTGTCAAAATTAAATTCTACTAAAATTTTACCTACTTATTTTGATGTGTTTTCAAATGGATATCAATTGTTTTGGCTGTTTTCATTACTATTTATAACTATGTTAAGTTGGGTTTTAGTTTTTTGATGACTATTTCATGGAGAATGCAAGAAAAGTTTTTTTTTTAATAAAATAGCTTCATATTTTAAAAATTTGATGATATGGGTTTGTAGCCCTACGTTTAAGCTTTCCAATGGCTATTGTCTCATTCAATTTGGGTCAATAACAACAGAGTTATGGCTATTTTCATGAGGTCATGCAGTTAGGATTTTTATGCCACTTTTTAGAATTCCGTGTAGATTCATGATTTTTTAAGTAAAAGGTAGGGGTTTTGGATAATTTTTGGTTATTTATAGGTGGATTTTGGCTTCAAATTTCCAATGGAGATGGAATCACTTTGTTTGAATTTCAAATGAATTTTTTATTAGACTTGTGTCAAATGGAGGTTTGTGCCATTTTCATATTTTCATTCAAATTGATGAATTTTTTCTACATAAACAACAAGAGTTTTGAATTTTTATTAAGTAAATTTTTCTAAGGCTTAATTCAAAATTCCAAATGGTGGTGAAATCACTTCATTTAGAGCTCAAACAAATTTTTGGCAAATTTTCTTCCAACCCTACGTGAAATAAGATTAATGTTGATAACTACAGTTTTGCTAATTTTTGTTATGTTTTATGCAAAAACTGGTTATGTTTTCTTGATTGTAATGGTCATGGATGGAAGGCTCATGATTTTAGGATTCCTTTCATGGTGGAATTACTAAAATTGAAGTTCAAATGAATTTTTGCTTATGGCTGTGTCAATAAGGCTAAATTTTGGTTGTAGCACTTTACCCCTTTGGAGATGGATGTGACTGACATGTGTAGAGATTTCTCTTATCAACTTCCATGCCTTTAAGGATGTTATGAAACATTTACCATGGTCTAAATTTTTTTTGAAGGTTACAAGTAATTTTTTCTATTTTTGGTAATGTTTATGCTAATGGCTATTTTCTAGGCTCTAAATTTGTTTATGTGTCACTTGATATGTTATCTAGGCTATAATGTTTTGGCTAATGTATGAGGCTATAAAAGGTTGTAATTATGTCACCATTAATTTCTTAAGAAAATTTGAATAAACACCTTATAGCATTTTATAGAGGCTAATTTCATCCTCACCTATGATGTTTATACAAACTTGTTACGAATTTTCAATTGGTCCTAATATTTTTGCTTTACCATGCAAGTTCTTTCTAAAGCCCATACTCATCATTGTGGAGTTAGTGGGCATCCTATGCTACATTGGCCACCCTAAGGCCAATAAACCTCTACCTGATATAACCTTGGACAAGGTCTCACTATGCTTCCAGCCAACGGTAAGGGAATTCCTTGCTCACATCCTTCAAAACTTCAGTGTGATGTTGTGGTCACACTTGTTTGTAGATGTGGTTGGAGTCATAGTGGGTACACTAATGCCTTGGGCATCTGATCTAGTTTCTAGGTTTATTACTAACAATCCACCTCGTAAGAAAAGTAAGGAAAACTATAGAAATGTAGTCCATGCTACCTCATAGAGATCTAAACCATGCTAGAGTATAGTCAGTATAATGTTGAAAACACTCTAATGGTGGCACATAGAGTCCACGCGTTGTTCCAGAATCTAGCTGGCATTGTGTACCATCTATAAGAGTGAGCATGGTTGTTATAGCTTTTTATGTTTTAGCTAAACTACCTTTTCTAACTTCATCAATTTTAGGAACTTCTTATAGGTATAGGATCAGTGCTCAAGGCTTGATTACTAATGATCAAACCTTGGTAGTGCTTCAAACTACCTTAGATGAATTCACCAAGGACTCCTAAATAAAAACTAGTGTATGAATAGTTAAGGGAGGACTTTGATGAATACACCACTAGATTCAACCTTGTCTACAAGAAGTGTTTCAATGAGAGGATGTTACCCAAATGGTGGATGAGCTTCAAGAGCTTCTTGGATGAAGAAGAAAGGTAAGCATAAAGGCTATAGCTTTTAATGTTTTATGGTTATGAAAATTCTAATTTTTTTATTGCTTTAACTAGTTATTAGATTTGCTTATGTTGATGCTAAGTGTTTGGTTGTTACCTTGTAGGACCCTCCACCTCTACTAATCTCACCTTACCACTTGCAGGACATCATGAGGATACCCTCATCTAGAAGTTTGATGAGGTGATACCAGCACAAGGATGGCTAAGGGGATAGAAACCTAGGTACATTCAAGAAAACATTGAGCATGCAGGTTTGCTTGATTTTTTTATGATATTTATCCCTTCCATCCCAACTACAAAGATGCTACATGTCATTGACTCCTTCAATGAAGAAGTTGATCGCTTCTTCACCACCATCTAAGGTGTGTTGATTACCATAGCCATTAATGAGAGCACCTTTTGAAGCTTGTTTAGTGTCCTTCCTAATGGGGAAAAGGTTGCCACTAGAATAGTGAAGGAAGTGGGTCATCAGAAGGAAGTTTTAGAGTGGCTTGATGCCAACATGGGCCACTCCAAAATTTCCATGGATAGCTTCATGAATCCTGCTACAAATATTTCATATCCTTTGTTTAGGTCTCATCTATTTCCTAAACTATTATTACAAAAGAAGTTAATCAACATCATGTAGGAGTGGACCTTTAAGAAGGTCTTGATAGATGGTAGTAGGTTCAACTGGGTGGCTGCTTTGGCTGTTGGATGCTAGGATGAGATTCTCAAACTCCATGAGGACGCCTCTACCATAACCCACATGCATTTTGCATTTTTAGTAGCTTACTTCAAGAGGTTTCTGGAGTTCTTGGTGGTGTGGAGAAATGGATGATGGGTTGTCCAAGACTCAGACTAGCTTTCTAGACCTTTGATAAGGCGCACTCATCTAATGGTGTAGGCCTAGAACCCACCAAATGTGATGGATGATTCACTTTCCATTACCACCAAGGATCTTAGTGCAATATGGTGTGAATCCCTTGATAGCCTAAGCCTCTTATGATCCCAGTGAGCATCCTAGAGGCTAAATGGTGATGCAAAGAAGTTGAGGAAAAGACTAAGGGAAAGCTCAAGGGGCTCATAGAGGTACCACCACTAGCATCACACTATCTTGCCTCAAAGAAGCTTAATTTTAAGGTTAGGTCATCATATCATGTGGTCATAAGTAAGATTTATTTATGTTTTGGCTATTATATGTCTTAAGGTCTTATGGCTATATTATGGCTCCTATGCTAATTGGTTTTCTATGTGATATGATTGTAGATAAGCATCAAGTCATGGCAACCCAAGCTGCCATGGAGGAGAAGGCATAAAGATGTGTTACCGTAGCTAAGGAGGAACAAAGGCATGCAAAGGAGGCACTCTTACAATAGAATGAGGCTAAAGGATTTGCCAACATTGATCTAGATGCTTTGTTCAGTGAGGTAGTACTAGACACATCTCTGATTGTCCTCCCAAAGGAAGAGGATGAGGAGCTAGGCATGCACATGTCTTTACTCTTCTTGTTATATCTTATTATTTTAAGTTTTGTTTTCACCCTAACCATTTGATGATTTTTATGCTTATAGTAGTTCCTGAGCCATCAATTTAGGCCCCTATCCCTAAGTTTCATGCAAAACCATGGGTAGAGGTCCTAAATAAGGTGGAGTTTGTGCATGGGATGGCTAAGGACATCATCGATTGGTTGCATCAAGTTGCACTCAAGATAGGTAAGAACTTTATTTTCTACACTTTAGTTATTTTGCTATGTCATAGGTTGTGTTTACATTATGGCTATCTTAGGTTGTACACTATGTTTATGATTATATTTTATGTTTATGCAATACCATCTGTGGAGTGGGACCCTAGCTAAGACATGGAGATTGACTCCTTACTGAAGCTTCCCTTTGATGTTTCTATTGTACCCTTGAAGTTATACAAGACTGCTACTAATCTAGCAATGTTGTGTGCCAAAACTTCATGGGAGCTAGAGAGGTCAAAAAAATCCCTATGGGATCAGGTTGTGGCCATGAGGGAGAAAACTCAATGGCAAGTGGAGATGATTAGAGAGCTCCAAGACTGTAAGGCCTTTATGGAAGCCCAAGTGGCTAACTCAGGGGAATTATGAACCAAAGAGATCACATGGGCCTATTACTAGCATGCTGTTGGGGACAAGGTAGCACTCTCATGAGAGATGATAGAGTAGTAGATGCAGATGGACATCATCATCCAAAAGGTTGAGGATTGGAAAGATCACTGCACTTGTATCCTAGAGTTGGGTAGGAAACAACAAGACCACAAGCGGTAGTATACAGCTAATTGTGAGGCCTACCTAAAGTGGCTCAAGGAGGAGTTCGTTGAATAGTGCAATAGATAGTTGTTCATTTAGGGGATCTAGGTGGAGGGTACCTATTATCTCTTTAAGAGTACTCTCATGGTGGATAAATCCCCCACTCCTCAAATTACCACTATTGTAGGTGAGACCTCTATAGATACTATGACCTAGGAGCCACCTACTTTGACTGTAGTAGATAGGACTGGCATCCTCACAGGCATTGATGTTGGAAATATTAACTTGGTCAATATGACAGAAGACCAGATCCTCCATCATTTATAGGATGGCTTTCCACATCTATCCCCAGAAGTCATGGAGTCAGAGTCCCCATAGGTTTGATGCATTTTATGCTTTAGTTTTATTTCAACTTATGGTTTTGGCTAATGGTTACTAACTGGCTATGTGTTGTATTTTAGACATTAGGAGACATTGGTGGCTCCAACGATGAGAGTGGGAATGACCCACCACTTCCTCCTGTGGATGTTCCTTAGCATCCTTCATATACCTTATTTAGCTTGTTTTTGTTTTTATGTTGATGACTATTGTTAGCCAAGAGTATGTTATAGATGGTTGTTACTATTTTTTGACATTTTTCAACATAGTATGGCCATGACAATGTATGTTATAAACATTTTAAATTTAAATTTTTGATTTCATTTTTGCTATACATATATTGTTCTAGTGTTATAAATGTTTTAATTGGCTATGTTGATGGTGTTGGTTATAAAATTAAATGGCTAATCAATGTGCTAATAGGCTAGATACAAAGAGAATAAAAGTGATGTTTACCAGATTTAGGCCATGGTGGGCATAGGTTGCATTTTTTTTGGCCAATTTAAGGCCATGGTAGGCTATGTTGCATTGTTGTTACATTTCTAGTTTAAGGCCATGGTAGGCCATGTTGCATTATGGTTACATTGCTAGTTTATGGCCATGGCAAGCCATGTCATGTGATTTTTTTTTTCCAATTTAAGGCCATGGCAGGCCATGTTGCTAGATTAATGTCTTAGCAGACTAAGGTTGAATAGAAACTTATATTTTTTGGTGATTTTATGTTTTAAAGTTTTTATGATTTTTTAGTTTATATCATGCTAAAAAAAGAAAATAGAGAAAGAAATAAGGCTATAATAAATGAAAATACAAATAAAATAAACTCCTAGGTTATATGCATAAATAGTAAAATAAAATGTAAGAAAAAAGATAATAATTGATCACAACAAAGAGAAAACTTAGGCTAAATGGTTATGGTACAAATGGCTATAAAGGTCATAAATCCAAAATATGGAAGAAGTAGGAGTGCATGTCACTTGTGCAAAATTTTCCTAATCTTTGAAAGGTTAGGTAATGTATAGGGCCTGTTTAGCACAAATTTTTACTCAATCCCCTTCATTGATGTTGTTGAAAGGGAGTTCATTCCATGACATATCCCATTGGCCATCGTTGTTGTTCTTGGGTTGCTCCTCTCTCTTGGGTTGGTGGACTTCATAACTACATCCCTACTCTATGTTGAATTTGTTGATAGCTAGGGGAACCATGCTATCACCATGGATGATGATTTCACCTTCCTCATAAGGATGTTGCATTTCTTGGTGGATAGGTAAAGAAACAACTCATAATTGATCCAACCAAGGTCTTCCCAAAATAAGGTTAAACCCCAGTTTCTCCTCCACTACCAGGAAATTGGTGGTTGTGGGGAATTTCTCCCCTACCAAAAAGTCCAAGGAGATAGACCCCTTAACAATAACCATTGATCCATTGAAGGATTTGAGAGTTATGGTTTTTGTAGGTTGTATTTTCTCTGTTAAGCCTAAGCATTCAACAATGATGCATGGGAAGACATTTGTTGTAGCCCCCTCATCAACATGCATCCAATGCACTTTAAACTATCCTACACATGTGGCTATGAATAGAGGAGCCCTAATTACCTAGCCATTTTGGGGATTAGCCTTGACTTTGCTATCACAAAATACCAAGGATGTTGACTTCTTATCCCTTGGTGAGGGAGGAACCATCACTACATGGATGGACTCCTTATTAGTAGGGATGCCCTCATTAATGGGGATGGAAGTCAACATTTTAACTAGTGCCTCATGATGTGTGGTGGAAGTCATGATCAGGTCATATAAGCTCAAAGTTGTATTCTTTTGCTTAAGAGATTGTTTGACCTGATCTGTGACACTAAGGAAGCTTTTATCATTAGTCATGGGCTTGTTGCCTTAGTTGTGCTTCACTTCCTTCATGCACAACAAAATGCAAACTTTGGCCTTAGGTGATTACTACTAGGGCTTCTCCTCCTTGTTTTGGTTATGGGCTTTAGGGTTCTCCTGTGGTTTGTTGGTTGAAGTAGGCTAGGCAGAGGAGGTCATGGGTATTGATGAGATAAGAGTGGGCTTCGTTGGATCCACTTCCTTCCATGCCTCTTGTCTGCTTGTCACCTTTATTACTAGGCTTTTGCTTATGCTTCTTCCTTTGTTGGTTGAAGTATTTTGGTTGTCGGTCATTGGTTGTCAGTAAGAGGTACTTGTGTTACTTGGTTGGGTTACGACTAGTGGGGTTGTGTTAGGCTAGGATACCCTAATGAAAAAAGGTTCCCTTAGAGGCACCCATGATAGTACTTTCACAACAAAAGAGGGTCTTGAGCTAGTGGAAACTGAAGAGGTCATTTCATCGCAAGGGGATACTTGGATCACAAATGATCCCCTTACTAGTCTCTGATTTTCATCAATGTTAAATGCTAAAAGAACATAAGGGTTGTTATTAGCATTCAATGGGTCCTTATACACTTTCATCAATAAATTTTGTGGTCAGACTAGGTTGGAAGCATCTAAGACTAGCTCTCCCCTATCTATCATCTTCTGTAAGTCATCCTTCAATGCAAGGTAGAATTCTATGTCATGACCAAGCATTTAATGTTAATGATAAAAGAGATTTATTTTAAAGTGCCTAGGCAATTAAGGATCATACTTTATTGCTTGAGTAGTATCCTTGGCTATTTCACATAGCTATTAGTGCTTCTTTTGAGCAGCTTCAGTCATCTATTTGTATTGCATGCATCCACTCTTCAATTTTTGATCTAGCAACTCAAATGGTTTCAAAGGAAAGATAGTGTATTTGCTTTAGTCTTTTTGCTCAAAATTTGGCCTAGTTGTAGTTGATGCAGTGGCCCCAGAGGTTGATGGTTGGCTATCATGATTGTTAGTGGGGGCCTTAGGTGGGTTGTTCCTTATCCCATAATTAGTACTCTTTGCCTCTTTGGTCACTGTTGCTATAGCCATGTTTTTATGCTTACTCTTTTCCTTGTTCTTCTATGTATGTTGGTTTTTGTATGCTATGTATGCCAAATCATGATTAATCTCTATAGCATCTTCTATGTTCTTGATCTAGCATAATGCTTGGCTAAGGGATGGTGGGTCAAGGTAGTAGAGTTTGGATTTAATAAAGTCATTAACCATCCCCTTGAATATAGCCAAAAGATGTGTTTCAGCTATAGGCTTTGGTATTTCATTTAGTAGTCCATTCCACCATTGCATGAACTTTTTTATGGGTTCTAGGGATCCTTTCTTGACCTTCATGAGCTGGTCAAGCATGGTATCAGGCTTTAAGTTATACTTAAAGAAATTAACAAATTGGACTATCAAGTCCTCAAGAGAGGATATAGATCCTCTAGGTAGTTTGTGGTACTAATCAAGAACTTTTCCAATCAATGACATAGGAAAAATCCTCATGATGGTATGAGGCCATGAATACAATAGCAAACACTCATATCTAAAGGTTATAAGGTGAGCATTAAGGTCACATTCTTCATTTTATTTGCTAAACTAGGGGATAGGGACACCAAGAGGAAGTGTCAAGGGTGAGACCATAGGATTGATGGGATTAGCCTAGTAGAAATTCATAATCTAGAGGCTTTTAGCCTCTTTAACATCTTAGTTAGGTCCTAGATCACTTGGAAGGCTTGATCTAGGCCCTATGATGTCCATGTTGGCTACAATGCTTGTACATATGGCTATGACATTTGTTGTAAGGCTTGTGGCCTCACTATTGGTTGTAAGACAAAAGGAAGTGGTTGCATTATGATTGTAATTTGTGGGCCAAAAAAGGAAAAGAATATTTGTACCAATCCCTAAGGCACAAATAAGATAAAGGGGATGTATGACCCCTGACATGCTTGGGGTCCCATGGTGGATTCCATATAGGTATTTAGTGGATTTGTGGCAGTGAAAACCACCGCCGATGACTACATAGATCATGGTTGTATGGCAAACAACATTGATGGGTTATAGGTTATTGGCTATGGTATCAATTAAGTTTGATGCATGGCTATGACTAATGTGGGATCAGTCATGGTAGGGTAGGAGGGAGTGGAAGATGGTGGTACCATGCCCATGGAGAAAACAAAGGCATGAGAGGAAGGCTTGGTGGCCTTAGGGGTTTCTTATTTGAACAACCGTCTCAAGATGTTTTTGGGCTTAGATTCTATCCTAAACTCATCCTCCTCTTCATGTTGTTCCTCTACACTATGCTTGTCATCTTCTTCCTCCATATCAATTAATTAAGCTAAGATGCTTGCATAGATATCATTAAGAGGTATTTGATCATAGCGGGAAGAGATGTACTCTTTGCCATTGTGATGGATGAGTTCAAACTCCCTTTTGGCTTTTTCTTCCAATCGTGGAATTAGCATGCTAGCTTGCATTTTAGCATAAATGTAGTTATATCAATCTTTATTTATGGCTACAAAGTCAAGATGTTTCCTTGTAACCCTCAAATACTACCTGCATTCGATGATAGCAAGGTCTTTGGGATCATAGATCCTTATGGCTTGTTGGTTAGGACCTTCGCTAGTAAGGGTGAAAGAAAATCTGATCGACTGTAAGAAAGACATGGCTATTTCACTAAAAATGGCTCAAAACAAGCTATAAAAGAAAAAAATAGAAATAAATCCCAATAAGTGGAATTTAAAAATGATCAAAGGAAATAGATATGACTCCACAATCTACTCCATAATCTAGATGCTCAACCACTCTTAATGTTATTAAGCCTTCTCTATTTCAAGTTTAGAATGAGAAGAGTGAAAAGTTTGACTACTAGATTGCTCCATGATAGAGATTGGGGATTCCAAAAACATAGTGTTAATACCAAAAATCCATAAGTCTCAGGGAGATAGCAAAGGAGGTAACAAGGTTATAGGGGTTTCATGTTGGGAGGCTCCAAGAAGCTACATTTCTGCAAAGTTGCAATAGCTCTTGGAAGCCAAAATTGCTATGTGCCTAAAATGCCAAAGTGTGGAACCTCAAAGGGGTATTAGGATTTTGGTTTTATAGGTTTTGGACCATGATTTTTGTTCCAAATTAGCTGATAGATTGGCTACAAATTGTTGCAAATTTCTACCTTGTACAAGTGAGATGGGTGCCCAAATTTACTATAACCCCCATGGCCATTCCATTTACTATAAATAGTAACAGAACACCTTCTACACTAGAGGTAGATCTTCCATGCTAAGCCTTCTACCATCCTTGTTGAAGTGGTTAGTCAACTTTGAGGCCATTAGAGTGCAAAAATCTTGCTCATGTAGCTTCTACACTACAGGATAGGAGTTTCAACATTGGGGGTGAGAAGCCTCCGTGCTAAGGATGAGGGTTTCCATGCTGGGAAAGAAGACCAAACTCCGTGTTGGGCATTATGTCTCCCCCCCACATGTCCACATTGAGATTTGCCTCTCCACATTGGGAATAGGTGACCTATACCCTTCCACTCTATGGGTAGGTAAGGTTTATCCTCCTACAAGTGTTTCTAGCATAGAAAAGTGTATACCCCACATAAAACCCATCAAATTACCATTTTTGGCATCCCAAAAGGCATTTTACCAATCAACACCCCCCTCCCTCCTCCCCATGCCAAAGCCTAAATATAAATACTAGATGACTTTTTTCACTTGGGAAATAAGGATTTGACCAATTATGAGGTATTTTTTAGCCCCAAACTTATGAAATATGTGAGATTTATCCCCTATGATTTATAGTCTACACATTTACAATAAATGTTTGCCTCAGGTTTCATGGGGTGAAATATACATGATGAAAATTGCTTATAACATGCAAATTTCATGTTCTTTCAATCAACAAGACCATCTAGGATGCCTTGGATTCTCTTTCTCGAAGGCCCTTGTGATCCAAGTTTAAACTATCCATTGAAGATCCTTGGTTTTCTAAGACCAATTTTTTCAATGCAACAGAGCCTGGATAATGCTTTCTAGCTGATCCAAAACCTCATTGACAAGCTAGAAAAGCTTGAGGCTAGTACCATGCAAATGGTAAAAGTCATGGACTTCTACCAAGATGATCCAATTAGCCCTAGTATCTAGCAGATAATCCTTCCTTTAGGCATACCTATCCCTCACTTCACCAAATATAATGATAAAAGTAACCCCAATTCTCATTTGATTACCTTTCATTCAAAATATCTATTCCTATAAGCTTGGCCCCACACTGTGTTGCACATCTTCCCTATGTTCTTGATAAAAAAAATCTTAACTCATACTGGGTGCTACCCAAAGGATCTATGTCTTCCTTAGATGACTTGATAAATAAATTTGTTAACTATTTCAAGTACAACTTGAAATCTAAAACAATGCTTGATCAACTCATGAAAGTGAGACAAGGGCCCCTTAAGCTTATCCAAAAATTCATAAAAGATGGAATGCCATGCTTACTGAGATACCTAAGTCCATCTTTGAAACACACCTCTTGGTCATCTTCAAGTGGATAGTTAATAATTTTATCAAGTCTAAGCTCTACTATTTAAATCCCTAGTTCTTAAGTCAAGCCTTTTTCTAAGTTAAAAACATAAAAGATGTAGCCAAAGCTATTAATGATTCCATGTCCATAACCTATAAGATCAACATACCAAATGTAACGACGGAAAACGTTGACAGCTGGAAAATACCAAACAAAATTCCACGTACACAGTTTTAACCACGGATCCGTGTGAGGGCTATGCTGGAAAAACGAATCCGCGGTGCCCTGAACGGTCTTGTTGATCAGACAGGGACTTACTAATCAGTAAAACGATGGAGATTATGAAATATTCCATGGATTGATTTGATTCGAGGAATCGCAAAATGAGGGAAAACCGATGTAGATGAATTGTAACGATGATAACGCTAAACATGATAAGAGNCCGACGTAGATGAATTGTAACGATGATAACGCTAAACATGATAAGAGGAGGCTAACACAAGAGAAACGTGTAGTTTTAAGATCTACGCTTTGACTTGAAAAATGTATATTTTGTATATCACGTTACACTGGGGAGACCCCGATTACTTGATGTAAAGCAAGCACAAAACAACAAGAAAACTGTCCGAACAGAAGTCCGATCTACCTCGTGGGCCAAAGCTGGGATGCAAGGAAGGTCAAGCTCTGACGTCTATCGATCAACTATTTCTGACCAATAGAGTCTGCAAACCGTGCAAGATGATCTCACGATCTTTGATCTGTTTCTTTCGCCTTAGGTAGTTTCTATTTAGGATTGCCAATGATCGTTGATGGAGAAAGTTGTGTCTTCCCCAAAAGAATGATTACTCTTGTTGCCGATGCTCAAAGCGAACTGTGCTCTGTTTCTGCCGGAAGGTGATGCTGTTAACAATTGCCAGAGTGCTGTTCTCTCTGTCTCTGCTCAAAGTAATAAGTGCTCCTATGCTCAGAGAAATGTCCTTGCCTCTTTGATTTGCCCACCCCTTTTATCTTTGTCAACTGGGGTATTTATAGGCTACGACGTCCTGTGGAAAAGGCGCAACCCTGATGACGTGTCCCGAACGTTTCGGGTACTGTTGACCTGACCATTTTTGTGTCAAACTTTGTTACTATGCACAATACGCTTATTTACATATTGTGCGTATGAAGAACAGATGCGCGTCGAGCCTGTTTCAACTGTCTTTGGGTTATATTACGCTCATTCGCGCTGCATTACGTGCATGAGTGTAACATAACATGGAAACAATGGATTCAAGCTGTTTTACGCTCGCTTACGCAGCCGTGTGTAATGAAGCATAAAACAATGTTTAGATTGGCGGTACAATACGCTGTGATACGCTGCGTTGCGTGATGAGCGTATGATGAGCAATCGCACTTTCTTAGACTTTGCCTTTAACTGTTTTGTAGCTCATTATGCTGCTGTGCGTAACAGAGCGTAAACCTAGCCTTGAACAAAAGACTTAGCAAAAATATACGAGACGTCGCATATTACGCTGCTCAAGCCTCTCCACATGCCGAAGTAACTAGCCTTCTGATGTCGGACTATGTTTAAACAGAATCATACTAAGCGCCATTATGCTATGTCGCGTGATATAGCGTAGACAGAGAAAGCATAGGAAGATTAGGAATCT
>MNCI01025588.1:1516799-1566786 GCA_015680685.1 Gnetum montanum
CGTGATATAGAAAGCGTAAATAGTATTAATACACAATCCTGTGTAACTAGTTTAAGGTCGTTGCGGGCCATGGCGCAATACGCATAAATGATAATGGTATACAATTCTGCACATTTATGGTAAGTGACGTGAAAGTGTGAATAGTGTGAGTACGGTAAATCGAATAGCGTAATAAATGACAAGCGTAAACACCGAAAGCGAATGTAGCATGAAAATGTATGAAACAAAAGAAGTGGCTAAGTATATGCCGCGATAACTTGCTAAAACATGATAACGTACGCAAAGACCAGCGTTCAACCATTAATACGCAATTGTCTCTTGATGGCCTTTACGTTGAGCGTTGCATAAGGGTGGGGGGACTTATGATTTGACTCCTCTACGCTGCCATCTGGAAATGGTAGGATGGCCCAGGTGAGACTGTCGTCATTGATATCAGTTTGTTGAGGGATTTGGAGATGGGTCTGATCATCAGTCGTTTCTATCTCTGAACCCCGCTCTTCTTCAATGTTATTGATGGTCTTGGGGGTGATTTCATCTCTGCGTATCATGACCTCCCCTCCGGCATAGGGCAGGTGTATTTCTTGGTGTATCGGTGATGAAACTACCCTCAGCTGGGCTAACCATGACCTCCCTAGGATCAAGTTGAACCCCGGCATCTCCTCGACGACTAAGAATGTGGCCTCTGTTGGGAATTGATCCCCTGCCACAAACTCGATACGCACCGTCCCCTTGACTCGAACCCATGCCCCGTTGAACGATTTTACGCAAGCCGTCACCGTGGGAGTGATCTAGTCGACCAGACCCAACCTATCCACGATGGAATAGAGAATGACATTTGTAGCTGCGCCATCATCCACGTGTACCCTCCGGATCCAGTATTGACCGACCCGAATGGTGATGAACATAGGTTCAGTTATGACCTGACCCTTCTTAGGATCGTCTTTGATAAACTTATCGTGAAAGGTCAGCGAAGTAGGCGTAGGTTACTCAGCTTCAGAAGGAAACATGACAGCATGTATCACTTCCTTCTCTGCTGGCAAGCTTTCATCCACTGATATGGATATCAGCATGCGAACCATAGCCTCACGGTGTTCTCGAGACGTCATAAGTAGGTCATAAAGGCTCAGCATTGTATTTTTTTGCTTGAGAGCTTGTTTGACTTGCGTAAATGCGTCAAGGAGGTCCTTCTCTCGACTAGGTTGTTTATCCCCCTTGTCCTCTTCTATTCAGCCCAAGAGACGGATCTCCCGAGGTAGAGCGGTGTTAGTCGGGGGGTTATTCTTTTTCTTGCCAAGAGAAGGCGGTTGCATTTTTGCACCTTTATCCTACCCCTAAGGTACAGGCGAAGGCACAGAGGCCAGGGGCCTAGGCTTAGGGAAGCCGAGCGTAAAATGGTTTTTCATTGCGTTAACTGATGTGTCCTCTCCCTTTCGTTTGGGAGGTGATGGTTGACGCTTTTGGTTGGAGGTCTACCCCTTCGTGAGAGGAGCAGCCTGTGGTTTTGGCGCCCTAATAATGAAGGGTGCCCTAGGGATGTGCACAGACGAGGCCGCGGCTTGACTGTCGCTGCGTGACTGAGGNGGTGTGCACGGATGAGGCTGCGGCTTGACTGTCGCTGCATGACTGAGGGTGTATCCGAGAAGGTGCCCGTATGATGAAGGGTGACCTTGAGACCCCACTGGCTACCGATGAAATGGTTGGCCCCCTTTNTGAGACCCCACTGGCTACCGATGAAATGGTTGGCCCCCTTTGTGAGCTGGCAGGCACACGCAAAACAAAAGGCTGTTTTGGTGGTTCCCTCCTCTCACTGTCCGTACTCACCACAGTGATTGTATAAGGATCTTCATTTGCGTTCAACGGGTTCTTATATACGTGCAATGTTTGGTTTTNTTCGTTTGCGTTCAACGGGTTCTTATATACGTGCAATGTTTGGTTTTCTGGACGCGTCGGGTTGCTGCTGTCTAACTTGAGTAAACCATCATCCAGCATATGTTGAATGTCATCTTTCAACACCTAGCAATAATCCGTATCGTGACCACATAGCTGGTGGTAGTCACAGAAATGGTCTAGCCTGAAAGATCTCGGAACTGGTGGTTCGTTAGGTAAGGCTAAAGAAGGATTCTTCAGCAGTTCACAATGAGGTCTGTGACACTTCAGAGCTTCCTCGGACACCTTCTTAGGTTGAATGTGCCCTGCCCCTAACAGTTGTTTCAACAGTTCGGAATGTTTTACAGGCAGGGCTACGTATTTTGAACGATCCTTACGCTCAAAGTTTGGCTTTAGCTGGGGGGGCCCTTTAGGGACAGTTGTGTCTTGGCTGGTGCCGGCACCAGCCGTGGTTTCAGGAGGCACCATGGGTGCCTTCTTGCTCTTAGTCTTTGTACCCTCAGTCATCGCAGCTACTGTCGTTGTCGCTGTTTTACCTTTGTCTTTGCTCTTGTTGTGTGCGTTCCTGTAGGCAACATACGCCGGGTCCTTGCTGGCCTCCGCAGCATCTTGGATGCTTCTAGTTTGAGCGAAGGCCTGGTGTAGAGAGTTGGGGGAAAGATAATACAGCTTTGACTTAATAAAGTCATTGACTGCTCCTTTGAATATAGCTAGCAGATGTGAGTCCGCGATCAGCTCGCGGATCTCATTCAGGGTAGCATTCCAGCGCTGTATGAACTTTTGGACGGGCTCGAGCGGGTCTTGTTTCACTCCCATGAACTGATCCAATGTGACTTCCGGTTTCAAGTTGTATTTGAAGCAGGTCACAAATTGGGTCAGCAGCTCTTCCAGGGTTGATATGGAAGAGCGTGGGAGGGCTCGGTACCAATCCAAAGCTTTCCCTGTTAGAGACATTGCAAAGACTCGAATGATGGTGTGTGGCCACTGTTGCAATAACAAGGACTCAGACCTAAACGTGACCAAGTGAGCATTGGGATCTCCCTCCCCATTGTACTTGGTAAAATGAGGTAGGGACATCCCTGGCGGCAACGACAGCATAGGGACCGCTGGACTAATCGAATCATCCTGGAAAAATTCCATGATCTGAATGGTATCAGAACCAGCGGCTTTGAGGCGTCGAACCTCCTCGGTGAGGGTCTGTATAAGCTGGAAGGCCTGGTCCAGACCTGTTGATGGAGGTGTCTGTGCAGAAGGCATAGGAGGTTGGACTGGGAGGGCGGCGCTAGGGAGTGGAAACGATGGGAGAGGTTGGCTGGCTGCTTGTGGGGCGGGGATCCCTGCAGGCAAAGGGGCCTGTGAAGACCACCACCCACTGGTTTGCGAAGAGGGGTTAGCCGCCGCTTGCTGCATAAGATAAGGATAGATATACTGTGGGACCACCTCTGGAACTTGCGTTGCGGGTGCAACGGAGGGTTGAACACCATACAACGTAGACTGGTTTTGTTGCGCTGCAGGGTTGGCCCACTGACTTGCGACAGGCTGTTGGATGTATGTTTGTGGCTGAACAGCTATGGTGATCTATTGAGTTGGAGGGGGTGGGAGCGATAAAGTCTGCGATGGGCGAGTTGTTGATATGGTGTGAGCTTGTATCTAAGGGATGAAATGGGGCACGGTGGTCGCCGGGACCACCACTGGGATGCTAAGTACCCGCGGTGACGAAGCCTCCCCCACGTTATCCTGAGGTATTTGTACTTGCAGCCCAGACGGCTGCGCGGTGGCCTGCGGAAGGGCAGGGGTGTGCATCTGCGTGGTCATGGCTGGGTTAAGAGAGGCGGCCTCTCCATTGAGTGGGAATGATGGATTAATGTAAGTATGGGAGCTCAGAGTGTGGAATGAGTGTTCGGACTGGGCCGTAAACTCATCATCTTCTTCCTCCCCATTCTGGGGTTCCACCATAGCCTGTGTAGCCTGGCTCTTGGCCATGACCAACTGTGTGATAAGTTCATGTTGATGTTCGGTCAAGGGAATAATGTCGTAAGCTGTTGGTTTGAAATCATGGCCCCCTCGGTGGATCACCTCAAAGTTTTGTTTCGCTTCGACCTCGGCTTGGCTAAGAGCCAACTTCGCCTGGATCTTAACACAGATAAAGTTGTATTCTTCAGGGGTTATGACCGTGAAGACAGGCTCTTTTCCCTGAAGTCTCAATGATCGGCGCAATGGCCCTTGAGATCCTGTTGCACCAGGAGCTGGTTTGGTGACTGCGATAGGGTTCACAGATGTGGCACCCAAATCGGTAGGGACCATGGCGGTTGTGGTCATGTAAAAGGAATCCATTGAGTAATGAGATTAACGATAACTGGTAATCAAATCTAAGAAATGGCTGGCAACAAAAGCACGAATAGGCTTTCTACCCTGTAGGATTCCAAAGAAATCGTCCTTGCGACCGATCTACACCACACAATTTGCCGTAGACTTCCCTAGAGGTATTACGTCTACAGTTTAGGGTATGGATCGCTAATAGGGCTACCCAAAATATTCGGATCAGAGCCTACGCCCTCCTTCTAGTGCCAGAAAACTATAATGATGGAAAACATCAGCAGCTGAAAAATACCAAACAAAATTCCGCGTACACAGTTTTAACCACGGATCCGTGTGAGGGCTATGTTGGAAAAACGAATCCGCGGCGCCCTGAACGGTTTTGTCGATCAGACAGGGACTTACTAATCAGTAAAATGATGGAGATTATGAAATATTCCGTGGATCGATTTGATTCGAGGAATCGCAAAATGAGGGGAAAACGACGGAGATGAATTGTAATGATGATAACGCTAAACACGATAAGAGGAGGCTAACACAAGAGAAATGCGTAATTTCAAGATCTACGCTTTGACTTGAAAAATGTATATTTTGTATATCATGTTACACTGGGGAGACCCCGATTACTTGATGTAAAGTAAGCACAAAACAACAAGAAAACTATCCGAACAGAAGTTCGATCTACCTCGTGGGCCAAAGCTGGGATGCAAGGAAGGTCAAGCTCTGACGTCTATCGATCAACTGTTTCTGACCAATAGAGTCTACAAACCATGCAAGATGATCTCACGATCTTTGATCTGCTTCTTTTGCCTTAGGTAGTTTCTGTTTAGGACCGCCAATGATCGCTGACGGAGAAAGTTATGTCTTCCCCAAAAGAACGATTAATCTTGTTGTCGATGCTCAAAGCGAACTGTGCTCTGTTTCTGCCGAAAGGTGATGCTGTCAACAATTGCCAGAGTGCTGCTCTCTCTGTCTCTGCTCAAAGTGATAAGTGCTCTTGTGCTCAAAGAAATGTCCTTGCCTCTTTGATTTGCCCACCCCTTGTATCTTTGTCAAATGGGGTATTTATAGGCTGCGACGTCCTGTGGAAAAGGCGCAACCCTGATGACATGTGTCCCGAACGTTTCAGGTACTGTTGACCTGACCATTTTTGTGTCAAACTTTGTGACTACGCACAATACGCTTATTTGCGTATTGTGCGTGTGAAGAACAGATGCGCGTCAGGCCTGTTTCAACTGTCTTTGGGTTATATTACGCTCATTCGTGCTGCGTTGCGTGCATGAGCGTAACATAACATGGAAACAATGGATTCAAGCTGTTTTACGCTCTCTTATGCAACCGCGCGTAATGAAGCGTAAATGATGTCTAGCTTGGCGATGCAATACGCTGTGATATGCTACGTTGCGTAATGCGCGTATGATGAGCAATCCGCACGCCAAGAGAAAAGGGTTGATCTGTTGCACTTTCTTAGACTTTGCCTTTAACTGTTTTAGAGCTCATTACGCTACCGTGCGTAACAGAGCGTAAACCTGGCCTTGAACAAAAGACTTAGCAAAATATACGAGAAGTCGCATATTACGCTGCTCAAGCCTCTCCCCATGCCGAAGTAACTAGCCTTCTGATGCCAGACTATGTTTAAACAGAATCACGCTAAGCGCCATTACGCTATGTCGTGTGATATAGCGTAGACAGAGAAAGCATAGGAAGATTAGGAATCTGCACAGGAAGTCGAAGACTTGATGCTACATGCCTCTTGGTCTTCCTTTGTCTTGTTCTTCCTTCTGGAATTCTGACATGCGCTCTCACATGAATTGCGAATCTTTGCCTGAGGCCGACTCGCAATTTTCACGATGTTTCACCAAAGGAGATAGGGACAAGGGAAATCAAGCACATATAACAATGGCCACTGTGGCCAAAGAATCCAAAACCACCCAAGGACCAAAGATCACACAACCTAAGGCCCCTACCATTGCATCCCAACCATCAGCATCAAGTGCTTCAATATCTAATTTTCCAAAGCCTAACTTTGATAGAAAAGATAGATCTAGGTATACCAAGCTTTCTATGAAGCCATATGAGCTTCTTAATTAATTGCTTAAGAGCAATCACATTCAATACAACTATATGAGAATGCTCATAAAAGATACAATCACTTATGTAAGATTGCTAAAGATCCCACTATAGCCATGAAAGATGATTTCCCTATGCCTAAATACTTTAAGTTAGACTAGTTCTATCACTATCACTAGCTTCTTGGCTATGATATTGATTTTTTTTGGCATTAAAAGATGATTTTTAGAAAATGATCAATAGTGGAAAGCTAGTTCTAAATGCTTCTAAACTAGTTATGCTCTAAATCTAGCTAATGTAGGTATACAAGGACCCTCTCAACATGGGTAATAGCCAATTCACTATAGAAACCTTCAACATACATGACAAATATAAACTTCTCAGGAAGCCTTTTATGATTCAAGTACCTCCTTGTGATGAAAGAACTTCAAATTCTAAGGGTTCAAGAAATCATTTTGTCATAAGGATATCCCCACAAGTGTCTTTCAAAGAACCATTTGTCATCAAAGTACCCCCTCCCTTCGTGAATAAGCCTATGACCCAAGTTGACCAACGTTCTCCCATGGTAGCTAATACCTTGACCTCTTCCTAATCAAATACCAAGAGATTATCTCCAAAACAACATAAGAAACCAACTCCTAAGCCTAAAGCTAAGGATACCAACCAATCAAAGGTATGGAAGGAGGTAGGCCCATCGAAGCCTACCCTAATCTTAGCCATACTAATGGATTCCAATGCTCAAACTGCATCTACTAGCCAACCTAGGGAAGACAACAAAAAATAAGAGAAGAAAAATGGATTGAAATAATAATCGTTAAAACATGTGGTCAAAATATTGGGTAGAATGGAAGAGCTCAAGGCTAATAAAACTAATTTGGTGGTCAAGAATGATAAATACTTCCTCTTCTCCATGGAGTAGTTTAAGCTTTTAATAAAATAGAAAAACACTTCGTTGAGCTTGTATGATTTGGTTATGAAATCCCCTACCTATCATGAAGTATTACTCAAGATGCCAACTTGCATCCCTATGAATAAGGATATCCCAGCCAATGAGGAGGCTATCCATGCAATGATAGTACCACCCTCAGCCTAGGAAGAGACAAAGTTAACCATATTAATGTTTTGCAATAGTGAGGTGAAAACAAACCCTCAAAATAATGAGGTATCCATGGCTCATCTCTTTATAACAATTAGAGTGGATTAGTGCAAGGTTCATTGGGTACATGTAGATGAGAAGATGACCACACATGTTATCCCTTTTCCTATCATGGAGAGCTTAGGCTTGGTTGAACATATATAGAACACCTCCACCTATATTCTTAAATCATTTAATGGGTTGTGCATAACTATGAGAGGATTGATCACATTAGACTTCATGGGTAGGAAACAATTCCCCACAACTCTTTATTTCCTTGTAGTGGAAGAGACACCAGGTTTTAATGTAATCCTAAGGAGGCCTCAGTTAGCCAAACTATGTGCAGTCTCTTCCTTGATCCATCAACAAATCCACCTATCATATGAGGGAGATGAGATCATAATCCATAGAGACATCATAGTTTTCTTATCAGTTAACAATGTTGATGTAGAGTAATGGTCTAAAGTGGAGTTTTAGAAAGAAACTTCTAAAGTTAATAATGAAGCCAAGAACTGCAATGAGATCAACAAAGCTGAAACCAACAATGTTAGGGCCACAAACCAAACATGGGAACAACTTCCATTTGACATCATAAGTGAAGGAAATGGGGAGTATAGGATCATGCAACAAAAACCATATAAATTCTCTACTCTTTCAAAGATTAGAAAGTAGTTGCATGGTTAAATGTGTTACTCACTTGTTATCTTCCTTGTATAGTTTAACTAATTCCCTTGTTTTCATTTTTGTTTACATCTTCACTTATTTATCTTATGATTTTTACTTATTACTATATGATTATAAGTTTTCAATGTAGTCTCATTTTATGTTTTTGCATTGATTTACAGTTTATGTTCATTAAAAATTGAAAAACAAAATAAAAATAGAAAACATAAAATTACATAAAAATTTTTAAAACATAAAAACTAAAAAAATGTTTTAAAGTAAAGCCAAAATAGTAGCTATGTAACCAAAAGATAAATATCCATAGCCATAGTTTCATTGTGCAACATACAACAACAAAAGTAATACATAGTTTCCCAAGCTATGATAGTCAAATCAAAATAACTACAACAACATATAATTGGTCCAACAGTAGCCAAAACTAAGTTGTATGGAGAGGAGGAGGATCATCATCAATGTCATTGCTAATGTCACCATCATCATCACCTGGGACCTGTAGATGATGAAACATGTAATAGTTAGTAATCATGATGACCAAGAAGCATAACTATAAAGCATAAAAGCATAAAAAAACAAAATAATAGAAAACTTAAAACATAGTTATACAAAACTCAAGGGATTTTGAAGAGATGTCTTTGGTAGCAAAATTTTGAAGGTTAGTCTCCAACCTTTGAAGAATATATTTTTTACTCAAATTAGCCTAGTCAATTTCCATCAAATCCACTCTTGTCAAGATCTTTCTCCTCTCTACATCCACTCATATGAAGCATGAGAAAGGTCAATCATGGTAGTTTCCCCAAAAATAGTACTGATCTAAGACGTAGGAGAATCAATGATCACCACCAATTCTGCAAACATCCTAAAAATATCTACTACACCTATCCTATGCATAAATAGTTGATGTTTCCACTACTCTATGACCTCATGCCATAATTTCAAGTAGCTCTCCTTTTTTGCCTTGTCTTGCCACTTGTGTGTCTTTTGTTTCTTCCCCAACTCAAGCACCTAAGTGCAATAATTTCTCAAATCCTTGGATTTATGAGTTAACAACTTGATTTTCATGTTGTTCTCAACATTGCTCTTGGCTAGAGAAACCTTGCTCTAGATGATACTCTAGCAGCATGATCACTCAATTTCTTTAGTGCACAAATAGTCTCTATTGGCTACACAAGCCTCTATAAACCTTTTACAATCCCTAAGGCTTCAGTTCTCATGCGATAACTCTTTAACCTACTTTTCCAAAGCCATAACTCTCTTTCATAGAAACTTATTAGAGCATTGGGTCTCCCAAGTTTTCTTTGCATAAGACATAGCAGACTTGGTAGTCACTTCGTACAACCTTTATGGAACATTTTTCACATTGAGTAATAGCTTAGAAAGAACATCAAGATCGATGTCACGCATAGGATCCCATCTAACTTTGGATATTACAATGATAAAAAACACAAGAAAAGCAAAAATAGCCAAAACATTTAAAGATCACTAAAAAACATGAAAACATAGAAATATAAAAACAAGAATGTTCTAACTTTTCTTACCAAATTAGGGGCTATCTACTATAACCTATCTATCATGTCATCTACCATTCCTTGCATGAATTCCAACTTGTCCAGGGCCTCCACGCAAGGCTTGGGATGAAATGTAGATGTAGATGCTTCTAGAGGAGGCTCACATACTACTACAACAATAATCATCAATATAGTTTGCAAGAAAAATGTATAAGATTTGACACACAAAAAATGTAAACAACACAAAAATCTTACTAGGAAGATCATGAGGCAAGTCTATTGGAGGGTTATCTTTTGGAGACAAATCAAGTTAGATGGAATTCAAAACATCGAGCACTTCTTGGGATGTCCTTTCATCTTCTTCCTAGCATCATTGATCCTCCTCCATAGTAACTTGGGCAACTAACCTTTATTTCTTCCCTAGAACCAAAGCCAAAAATAAAACAAGTTAGCAAACATTTTCAACAACAAAAATATAACCAAAATTGTAACCAAAGAAAACAAAAAAAAAAACTAGAAATGAAAAACATAAAAAAATATGTACATACATTTAACATTATTATTAACCTTCTTAAACTTTATGGCTAGCTTCTTACATGCTGACTAGTCGACAATGGGAACACTTTCTTTAACCTATGGTCTCTTCATTTTTTCTTTGGCTACATCATCAACTTCTATGTGTATCCTCTTGGCTCTTCTTGCATTAACATGTGTAGCATGGATTTCTACCCCCATTCTGTTATGGAAAAAATAGGATATACCAATAAAATTCTTAGTGATAACTAGCTATGATTCTCTAATCTTCTCCATAGGTGGGTCTTGGGCATGCATCACCAGAAGGATGTGATGGGCACAAGGTTTGAAAAGTTGAAAGGCATCATAAGCCATCCACTTTCCATCCCTCCTAACCACCAAGAACTCTATGAATCATTTGAGATGCAAAAAAATATATGTAATGCATATAACATATAGAATCAAGGTTTTTGTGAAATTTTTGGATCTCATCTCATAGACCAATAACCAAGAAGGTAGCCCAATCAAATCTAGTTTCATTAATTAACACCTTTTTCATTATCTAGGCCTTAATTTCCTCTCTATGGCTTCCATTTTTCCTTACTCTAATGACTACCTTAACACCATTAGAAGGTACACCAAATAGATGCCTAAACATAGAATCATTACTGCTTAAAATCATAAGATAACCATGGACATGAGTGATGAATTTGGTGATATCCTCATTAAAAGAATAAACCACATTCAACATCTCATCCATTGACATCAAAGTAATAGGTAGCATGAATAGGTCAAACAAACCTATGTTAAGGACATTCTATTGGACAATTGTAGGAGCCTTGTTTGCTAACCATTTCGGTGAAGAATCTACTTCACCTCATTTGAGTTGAATTTTCTCCTCAACACAACCTAAAATGCTCACTTCAATAGTAGACTCATGTACAAAATCTACAACACAACATAGATAACCTGTTAGCCTCTTACACTGTAGATAATTCAAATTAACAAAAAAAATTATAAATAACTAGAATACTAAAAATACCAAAAGTATTGACCATGCTTAGAAAAATTTTACTCACTAGACTTAGGCAAAGCTTTAAACTTAGGATGAGCTAGTATAGGTGGTCCTAAGTCTATGCAAGTCAACCATTTATGTGTACAATTTATGGCTAAACTTGTTTTGTATACACAAGAATACTGCATATGGTATCTACTAAACTCAACTTTAAGCTAATTGAGCACTTGCACTCTCATGACCTCATCTTGCCTAAATTTTTTCAAGGCTTTACAAGCCATAGATAATATTTGGTCATTACTTACCAATCCCATAGGATATACCCTATACTTGCAAAAACAAAGCATCAAAACAATTAGAACCAAACAATCTTAAAGCTAAAAAATGAACAAAGATAACAATTTGGATTCAAACTTATAGTTTTAGTAGGTAGATGGTTCTTGGAAGATTTTGAAAGGCTATGTTTATCCTATCACATATCATCAATGTGTTGTCAAAATTGTATTGCAAATACATAGGCATTTTCCAAATTTGAGCTAATCATCTAACTCCTACTGAAAACGAGCTCTTGCTATGCTCTATATCCCTTTGAGTAATAAGATCATCCACTATGAACTGCCAGATGTGAGTAGAAGACCCTACCAAGAGGATCCCTATGATGATGGAGACAACATCTACTACCAAGTGTGACCACATAATCACACTGTAGTTGTAGAGCAAGTATGCCAAAAATTCTATTGCACCAAATTTGAACCATATTAAAGTACATTTGTCAATGCACATATTTGGGTTTAGACTCTTTTGTGTGACCATCCCAATGCAACATAAGATCCTCATAAGCTTCACACGGATCAAGATGAATTTTAGAAATCCATGTACATAGCCAAGCCATACAACCATAGTAATAAGAAATCATAAAAAGCCTTAAAACAAAATTTAACAAAATTAAAGCAAAAATAAACTCTGCAATAACATCGTTGGTCTTGAAAATGCCAAAAAATAACTAATTCCATCACTCCAACTTCAACAAGAATCAAATTTTAGCCTTTTTGACATCTTAATAGACATTTAAGATAAAAATAAAACAATTTAGCATTTCAACAAAAGTCTAAAACAAGCATTACTATAAATATTTAGCATGCAACCAAGTTTTAACAAAACTAGAAGGTCAAAGTTGATAGCGTTGGAATTTGATGATTGAGAATTTTCAAGAAAAAATGGTAAAATTATCTAAGCAAGGTCCATACGTTGTGAATGTGAGGATGCAAGGAAAGTGGTACTAAAAAACATGAGTTTTCCTAAATATTGAAACCCATACGCTGCCATTCAACCCTACTGAAAAAACCAAAACCTCTCATACTCTATCCTAGAAACCCCAAAAAATGTCAAACTCTAGCCATAAGATTAGAAAAAAGTTTTACATCAACCAAAACACAAATCTAAGGTGTCCAACGTTGTTAGTATAGACCATAGAAGCCTAGAACTCTACATTAAAACTACAATTGACCAATGTAGATCCCATGACTGGGGACAACCTCTAAAAAATTATTTCTAACTCCAAACATTGAGAATAGGCTTAGGGCAAGACAAATCAAGCTCCAATGCTACAACAAGAAGTTCAAAAAAAAAATCAAACTTCAACTCAGAATTACATATAATTTTGACTGAGAAAACCTAGTTTACAGCAAAATAACTATAGTAAAACCCTTGGAAAAAATTCATAAAAAATGATAAAAGTTCCAAACTTTATCTAGAACCTATCTATAATGCATTTTCAATCCCTAAAGATCCTAAATGCTACTCGTAGGAGACCAAGAAATTGCAAACACTATCAATTTTTTGGTAAAAAACTACAAAATTTTGTAAAAATAAGCCAAAGCATTATGCATTGGGTTGGAAGAAAACCCATAAAAAATTTTAAAAACTTAAAAAAATTTTGGTTCCACCTCCAATACAACTAGAAGACCTCACCCCAAATTTGGTCATTAGAAGCTTGGTAGGCTTCACAAAACCTAAAATAGAAAGTTAAGTAAAAATATGACCTTCACAAGCTACTAAAGCTAGATCTTGGTTCCACACACTAGGAACACATATTCCACACACTATGTTAACATGTGGGATAGCATGTGAAGCCTTTGAAACTCTTAAACATGCTTAATACACATCAAACCTTACTTAATATGGTTGAGAAAACTACAGATCTTCCCATACATCTTGGACACTACCATGAAAGCCTAAAATAGCAAAAACCTAGTTGAAAATCCTTATCAACTATCAAGTTTCATTCCCATATTGGGAACCCTATCCCACATGGTATGAAAGTGTTTTGGGCAACGTGTGAGATTTATTGGCAAGACTTACCATGTTCAAAAATACCCATAAGTTGTCTGGCAGGTTCCACAAGCCCTAGAGGGGAGGATTAACCAAAGACTTGACCCTTACAAGCTATGAAAATTATGTCTTGATCCCACACACTACATCACTCTATCACACATGCTATGGTAGCATGTGGGGCTGCAACAAGCCAAAACCTTATCAAAACTTACTTATGCATAGCCCAAAATAGTCAAACAAGCCTTACACCAGCCTTGCGTAGCCTAGATGTGATCAAACCAAGTCAAACAATCCTTACACACATTGGGGATTTAAATCCCACATGTTGTGGTGATAGTTCAAACTACCCACATACTATAGGAATAGTCCCCACATGTTAAGAATTCAATATTTTGGCTTTCTTAAATTATTTGATAACAAAAATTTAGTTAGTTTCCAAGTAGTTTAAAATAAACTTACATGATTTTTTGTCTATTTTTATTATTTTTATTAAATTTTTATTTATTCTAGTAATTTACACAAGATTTTTCCTTAATTTTCATAAGATATTTGCTTGTTTTAATAATTTATGGTCTTTTCTACTAGATTTTTTTCTATTTTGGTAGTTTACGACATGTTTTTTCTAAATTTGGACTTATGTTGACAATTTATAACCTATTTTTACTACATTTTTCCTTTAATCATAAAATCAACTTAAAAATAAATATTATTATTTAATACAACTTTTGACCATCTTCAACCATATCAGGTTGCCTTTGACCTTGTTCAACCCCTTTCCACACCATTTGATATCATTTGACATCATTTGGTATCATTTTGATATCATTTAACATCATTTAGTATTATTTTTCCATCATTTGGTGTCATTCAACACCATTTGCCATCATTTTGCATGATCTTGACTTCATTCAATATCATTTAACATCATTTAGTATCATTTTGATATCATTTGATATTATTTGGTATCATTTTGCCATCATTTGATGTCATTTGACATCATTCAACATCATTTTCAATATTTTAACCCTCATTTGATATCATTTTACCCTATTTTGACATCATCTAACCTCCTTTAGCTTCATTTTACCATCATTTGGCATTATTTGATGTCATTTGGAAGTACTAAGACCTCATTTGACCTTGTTTGACATCATTCTGCATGATTTTGACCTTCATTTGGCCCTTATTCAATATCATTTGGCATCATTTGATCCTTGTTTCACCTTTGGCCTTAATCTTCCATACTATGACCTCACCTAAGCCTCATTTTATCTTGTTCCACTCCATGTTAACCCTGTTTGTCTATTTTATGCTTCATTATTGTGATATTTTGCATTATTTTAACATTGTTTGATAATTATGCAATACAGATGCCAACTAATGTTCTTTTGTTAACATGCAAGACTGAATCATGGATACATGGGTATAGTTTGACCTACCCTTGAATATGAATGAACCCTACGATGATGTTAAATAATCAATTAACTTAGAATGTCTAGATTTTGAACTCAAGAGCCTATTTGATCATATAGCCTTACTAGAGAAATCCCTCAAATAGACTTAATACATAGTCAAAGCCCTTGACCTTGAGGACGAAGACATTGCTGAAGATTTTCTAGTTGAGTTTCCTATTACAACCCATAATGGTGAGGAGAAAATGCTAAAATTAAGTTTCTCACTAGAATCCTAGATAGCCCAAGACATCACCAAGGTCCTTTAGGATAATATTAAAGCCTTTGCTTGGTCATACAAAGATATGCCATGACTTGACTGACATTTAGTGCAAGAAAATATCACACTTGATCCTAGTATCAAATTGGTTAAACAAAAGGTATGCAAGATTAGACCATATTTGGCCCTAAAAGTTAGTGATGAGATCAGAAAGCCTTACTAATCTAGTTTCATTTTACACAAATTGGATGTTTAACATAGTCGTAGTCCCTAAGAAAAATGGGATTATTCATATCTATATCAATTTCTATAACCTCAACAAGGCTACTATCAAAGATGATTTTCCATTGCCTAGGATTGATCAACTCATTGATACTATGGCTAGACATGCCTTGTTATCCTTTATGGATAGGCCTTAAGATAAAAAAAAAATGGGATTAATTTAGAGAATCAATTGTACATGACCTTCATGACCCTTTGGGAAACCTTTTGTTACATGATAATGTCATTTAGTTTGAAAAATACAAGAGCTTTTTATCAACAAGCCATGATTTACATCTTTAGTGACTACATGCTAGGGTTACTATATGATTATGTTGATAACATAGCTATCAAGTCCAAAATAGCCAATGACCATTCATATGGCCTAAACATGGTACTTCAATTATGTCTCAAATACAAGCTTAGTCTTAATTCTAAAAAGTGCATCTTTGGCATCAAAATGGGTAAAATGCTTGGTTTCATAGTGTTTGAGGCAAGGATATGAGTGAACCCTGATAAGGTTAAGGCCATAACCAACCTATCACCACCTAGCAATCCTAAGAAACTACAATGTTTATAAGGTAGATTATAATTTATTCATAGGTTCATCTTGACACTTAAGAATAAGCTATAATCTATGCAATACATGCTTAAGAAGGGGGTTCCCTATGAGTGGACTAACTAATGCCAAGAAGCCTTTGATAACATTAAGCAAGAGCTAGTCCAATTGCCTATCATGTATCCTCCTTAGAAAGATAAACCATTGTACATCTACCTTGCAATTTCTAAAACATCCATTGTAACAATGTTGTCCCTGAGTATGTTGTTCAGCACCCCAAGGGTTTCCCAAGTAGATTTTGAATCGGGACAAAACTTAAGAGGAATACGCCTCAGCAATCAACAATCCTGAAGCACATGCCAACAAACAATGTGTTAGTGTTAGAATGTCTCCTGAGCAGTTTTTCATATTCAATATTTGTGATATGCTAACAAGCTAGATAGCACTCCCTTTCTCCACTCACGTGGACACCACAGGGACTACTAGCTGAACCCTCCAGATTCATCATCGTGTGCTGGTGGTTGGTGTCGCACTCCAAGGAGCACACACAACATCCCATAGCATGTCCCATGACCCACTCAGTAAAAACACCCCAACGTAGATTTGAACTACAAAACCCTCCTAGGCAAGGTCCTACCGAGTGGGGTAATGAGGTAGGTTGTAGCCTCCTCTTACTAATGCATGGAACTTCCATGCTAGTATGGTTCCGAAGACACAAGGAGTGGAGGACCCCTTATGCCCCCATGGCCCCCAAACCGTGGGGGAGGTAGTGGGCCACCACCAACCCTACTACCTCTCTCACAATCCTCCCCCACTTAAAATGAGTGACAACCTTGGAGCATGGCTTGGGTAACCCACGAGGCTGCTACATCAAAACCAAGGAAGGATTCCGTCAATTCCGAGGAAGTACGCCCATGCTATTCTGAGTCAAATTCGAAGGGATCTTTGGTTATGGAAGGTTAAACTGCTAGGGCCTAAGGCTGTAAAGAATTTTTGTTGAACTTGACCATCTTCCTAGGATCACCCAAGTCAAGAGCATCACCCCTCAAGACTTGGATTATCCATCCTTCCATACCTGGCCTAAAATGCCAGGCTATGGGAGGACATTAAGTGGTCTATCATTGCAACATGATAGAATGCACTGAGTTTTAGGGCATCCCCTAACTCATTTGATCTAAATATCTAGGGGTCTCAAGTTTAGCACTATTTGAACCTTAAGCCCCATCACCTATAGAGCACTTTGAATGGCTCCAGGCACCTTCCTCCCCTATTTGAGGCCGACTCCCATAGGAATTCTCTCTCGAATCCTATAAGGCACCACATGTCGCACCTCTTCCATGTTTTTTTTTACATGGGAGGTTTCTCCATCCATCATCGGAGTAGCCAAGGTGGGAGGTCAATTGCTTGATCCCTACAGAAGTCCAGGATCAAGTTTTCTTGGGACCTCAAGCACTCCAGTGGTTCCTAACTATCATCTGAGTCAAGATGATGTTTCTAGTGGATAAGGAACTCCACTTTCAAATCTACCCCATGGCCAGTGGTCCAGAAGTTCTGGATGCAATCTGCTCTCTTTCCTTGTATAGATTGTATACAAGGTTGCTCTCGGATCAAGAGGCTTCTTTCCGGATATGGGAACCCATCCAAAAATGGCTTCAGCATGCTGACATGAAAAACTGGATGGACTCGGTACATTTTGATGGGTAACTAAAGCTTATATGTCACAGGGTTAATTTTATCGATGATCTGGAAGGGACCATCATACTGCCTCATCAGCTTGGAGGTAGTTCCCTATTTCNTCTTTTGGTTACTATGAACATAGTGTCGAAGGTACTCTTTAAGTACCTGATTCATCCATTCTGTTTGACCATCTGTCTGTGGATAAAAGCTTGTTGAAAATTTGAGGGTGGTAACCATCATGCCAAATAAGGCTTGCCAAAAAGCACCTGTGAAGTGCGGATCTTGGTCTGAAATGATGCTCATGGGTAACCCAAAATATTGAACCACCCTGTCAAAATAGTATGCTTCCGTGTCCTTAGCTGAGCACTATGATGGATAGGGAATGAATATGAAAAATTTAGAAAATTTTTCCACCACAACAATGATACTTCTTAAGCCCTGAATATTTGGTAATCCTGTGATGAAGTCCATAGACACTGTAGCCCATGGAAATGGAGGGATTTCCAAGGGAAGCATAAGACCACCTGGACACTCCGTAGACTCCTTATCCTGTTGGCACACCAGATACTTCTAGATATAAGAAATCACATCCAAATAAATTTTTGGCCAGAAGAAGGTTCTCTCAATGAGAGCCAAGGTCCTTTGCTGTCTAGGGTGCCTAGCCCATTGTGTGTCATGGCATTCTTGAATTATCTCCTTGCATAGGCCATCCCAATCCAGAATGCATATTCGATTATCCCAAAACCAAAGCAGTCCATCCTTCATTTTGAACTATGGTGCTCGCCCAATTTCTATCAACTTCATTAGATCAATGATATGAGGATCTCTTTCTAAGCCATCTTGAATTCTAGCCAACAACACTTCATCACATTGAACGTGTGAAGTTTGTGGCCCAATGATAGAAAAGAGCTGGGAGGCAAGTTGAGGATGGCGACTCAATGCATCTGCCACCACGTTCTCCTTTACAGGATGGTAAGTCAATTGCAAATCAAATTCAAATAACATGGCCAACCATCGGGCCTGTTTGGGCCTCAGCTTCGTTTGATTCAGCAAGTAGCTAGTNATTGCATTCTCACTCACATCTGTATGAACCTCAAAAGGTTTCGAGAAATTGGGCATTGCCAACACTAGATGGAAGGTTAAAGCCTCTTTGATCCTCTCAAAGGCTTTCTAACAATTTGAGTCCCACTGCTATGCAACTTCTTTCTTTTGCAAATTGGTCAAAGGAGCAGCGATCCTAAGAAATTTTTGATGAATTTTTGATAGAAGCTAACTAACCCCATGAACTATCTGACCTCATGCACATTAGTGGGAGTGGGCCATTGGCATACAACCTCTACCTTCTTTGGATTTGGCTTTACCTGCCCATACCCCATGAAATGTCCCAAAAATTTTAGCTCCAAGCAGCAGAATTCACATTTTTCTTTCTTAATGTACAGTCGATTTTCTCGTAGCTTCTCAAGAACCATCTGCAGGTGGAGGGAATGTTCCTCCATTATCTAGCTATATATCAAGATTTCATCAAGATAGACAACCACAAATTTATCCAGGAAGGGTCGAAATATCTCGTTCATCGAGGTACAAAATGTAGCTGGTACATTGCAAAGCCCAAAGGGCATTACGGTCCATTCATATGACCCATACTGAGTTACACATGTAGTTTTTTCTTCGTCCCCTTCTGCAATGCTAACCTGGTAGTACCATTGTCTGAGGTCTAGCCAAGTGAAATACCAAGCCCCTGCCAATTGATTGAACAAGTCAGAAATGAGCAGTACTAAGTACTTGTTCTTGATAGTGTGTTTATTCAGAAGTTTGTAATCGCAACAGAGCTGTAGCATTCCATCCTCCTTGGTGAAAAATAGCATCGGTGCCCCATAAGGGGATTTTGAGGGACAAATGTATCCCTTGGGCATCAAAGCTTCAAGCTACTTTTTCAATTCCTCCAATTCTGGTCCTGTTAAGCGGTATGACCTTTGGATAGGAGGAGTAGTACTAGGCTACAATTCGATTTTATGATCCACAGCTCTCTGAGGGGCCAAACTACTAAGTAGTTCAGGCAACATCACATCTTTAAAATTCTCTAACACCTATGCTATGCATGGGTCAATATTAGTTTGGGATCCACAAGCCTCATAAGGATCACCTATTTGCATAGTTAGCAAAAATTTCCTGGTAGGGTCCCTGGCCAAGCGTTTTATCATCATTGGTGACACAATCTGGAGGCTAGAGCCCTCATTCTTTCCCATTTTTGCTCCATGAGTTTGAACTAGGCATGGGAAGCTTTCATGCGAAATAAAAATCAGGTCCAAATGTGGAGCCATGAAAACTTTGGCCTTGCATAAAAATTCTTGACCCAAAAGGACCTGAAAGGAGTCCATATTTAGAATTGAAAAATCTAAAACTTCTTGCCATGAGCCCACTTGAATGAGAACACTATGACATACCCCAATGAACTGAAGGGGCCTAAACTTGGCTAGCTTGTAGGAGGCTTGGATGGGTTCCATCCTAAGCTACAAGTCTATCACCATGGTTGGAATCATGTAATTGTAAATAGCCCCATTATCAATGAGGGCACATAGCTAACTTGAGCTCACAATGATTGGGGCCAATTGAACCTAATGTAAAGTATCAGGATTTGTATTTTGGGAGTTTCCAGCTCCTGACCTCTGTGTAACTATGTCTGACAACTCCATCATCACCGCTAGCCTTCACTATTCCCCCAATGTGCTTCCATCCGTAATATGAAGGCATACGTTAGGGTGATAATCGAGTGCCATCAGTTATTTCCCTAGAGTTGGCTCTTGCCTATCCTCAGTCCTTCCTGAGCTCAAGGGACAATTTCTTGCCAAGTGATTTCCTCGACATAAGAAGCACTGAATTCGCCCCTTAAAGGCACCTCCCATAAACTACTTCTTCTTGGCCCCAAGTTGCCACTTGCTCCCTATATCCTTACATTTTTGTTGAGATCCTTGGTTCCCTGCAGGACCACCCATCAGATGACTACCTTGCTGAACCGATTTGAACATATTTCCACCTTTGATGGAACCTGTATCTATTCTCTGAGAGTGGGAGGGCGTGACATGCTTTTCCTTCCCAGGCTTGCCCTTATTTGGCTTCATTGCCTTGAAGTCTAGAAAAGTTCTAGTAGCCGCAATAACCTCTATGAGGGAGGCAATGCCTCTTTGATGCAACTCCATCTATGCCCATGGTTGTAGCCCATTTATGAACTTGAAAAAATAATCTCGATCTCCCATATTGGGAATCAATAACATGAGTTCTTGGAAGCTATTAATATAATCTTCAAGCTTCCCTAAATTTTTTAGGGTCTCTAGCTTAGTTCTAGCAACCCATTTAGAGTTCCCAGGATGGAGCTGTTTGATCAATGCTGCCTTAAAACTATCCCATGTCTCGATCTTTTTTGTCGTAGTGCCCTTTTCTTGGGCATGAAGGAGACTAAGCCATCATAGCTTAGCACTTCCTATGAGAAATTGCGAGGTTGTGGAGACCTTTTGGGTTGTAAGAACACCCTTGGTATTTAGGTACATCTCCGCATCATGGAGGAAGGCATCAATTTTTGCATCATTCCTCTCACCATCATAAGAACTTGGTTCTCTAGCTTTGATATAGGTTATCACTACAGGCTCGTCTGCCAAACGTCCTGCTAAGGAGGATTTCAGAATGGCATTTTCAATTTTTAAATCAGATAGTTCCTGATTTACCCCCACCAGGGCATCCTCCAAAACTTTCACCTGACCAATTAGGTCGTCAACCAAGGTTTCTTTTGTTTGTGCCTCTTCCAAGGATTTGAATAGATCCTTGTAGAGGTTGATCATGCAATCCAAATGACCTTCCAAGATCAAAACCTTAGCCTCTACCAATTTCACCCTATCCTTGGAGTGAAGATCCATCTTTTCTTGTGGCAAGTCAACATCTTTAAGGATGTGATGGATCGCATCCGCGTTTTCTGGACTAGGATAGGCTAAGGCCTCATCAATTGTCTTAACATGATCCCATAACATTTGAAACTTAGTCTCATCTTGATCAAGTTCTATCTCAGCCTCAATTTCTAGATTTTCTTGAACATCAACCATGTCACTCAGTCCACTAGGCTCCATGTTTGCCAAAGAGAGAGCTTTAGCACAAGAACGCCCTCAAAGGGAGAGTGGCTAGTAGAAGTTAAAAATGGAAACCTCACAAACCACAAACCCTCTCAAAAACTTAGCGAGAAATTTTTACCAATAACTAAAATGGTGAGGCTTCAATACCATATGTAATAATGTTGTCCCTGAGTACGTTGTTTGGCACCCCAAGAGTTTCCCAAGCAGATTTTGAATCAGGACAAAACTCAAGAGGAATACGCCTCAGCAATCAACAATCCTGAAACACATGCCAACAAACAATNTATGCTGGTAGTTGGTGTCATGCTCCAAGGAGCACATGCAACATCCCATAGCACGTCCCATGACACACCTGGTAAAAAAACACCCCAACGTGGAGTTGAACTACACAACCCTCCTAGGCAAGATCCTACCGAGTGGGGTAATGAGGCAGGTCGTAGCCTACTCTTACTAATGCATGGAACTACCATGCCAGTATGGTTCTGAAGACATAAGGAGCGGAGGATCCCTTGTGCCCCCATGGCCCCTGAACCATGGGGGAGGTAGCAGGCCACCACCAACCCTGCTACCTCTCTCACATCCATAGCCTCTTTGATTTATCAAAAATGAGATGATGGAGTAGAGTGACCTATATACTACTTGAGTCATGCATTGGTTGCTTATGAGACTTGATACAATAAGGTCAAGAAGCACGACTTAGCCATGGTCTTCTCCTTGAAGAAGTGGAGACATTACCTTTTTAGGAGCTAAGTCAATGTCATATGCAAAGAAAATGTATTGAGAAGCCATAATGACCAATATATATGAGAGTAGTTGTATAGCCTAGTGGAAGGCCATAATAGCTGAGTTTGATCTATACTACATCTTATAAGCCTTAATGAAAGTTCAAGCTATAGTCATGCAATTCATAATTTTCCTTGTTGAGGATAATAGAGACATAAATCCTAAATTCCTTGATGAGCATGTTAACATTGTTAATAAGGTACCTAAAGGATATGAGGCCATCATGCACTTTGATAGAGCTTCAACTACCCATGAAGCTAGTGCCACTACCATCATAACATTATCCAATGATGAGATTCAAATTTTCACCTATCGTTTCTAATTCTCATGTACTAATAATGTAGCAAAATATGGAAGATTAGTCAAAGGAATGATGGTAGCTCATAATCTAGGAATCACATGTTTGATGATAAAAGGTGATTTGCAACTAGTGGTTAACCAAGTGATAGAATTCTACATTTGCAAGGCTAAACATTTACAATCATACTATGATCTAGCCAAAAAACTCATGCTACATTTTATAGCTGGCAGTATTCAACATATTTTCTGAGTTGAGAACACCTTAGTTGATGCCATTACAACCTTAGCCCTAAGGGTGATATTAGATGTGTTTAGCAAGTTACCTCCCTTAATGGAGAACTATGCTCTTTCCATCATGCATGACACTGAATGCACCTCTATAGCCACCATTAACAAAGTTCCTCAATAAGAGTGGTATGATGACATCAAGTTTTATCTAATGCATGGTGAACCCATATAGAACTTAACTACCTCTCAAAAGGATTATGTACATAAATGATCAAAATAATATTTCATTATGGATAATAACACATTATGTTGAAGGTCCTATGATGGCCTATTACTAGTATGCCTGGGCAAAACCAAGGCTCACATAGACCTTGAGCAAGTTCATAAGGGCATATGTGAGGGACATATAAGACCTAGAGCCATGACTACAAAGATTAGATAATTAGGATACTATTGCTTCTATATGGAAAGTGACTGCCTACAGAATATTAAAACATATGACACCTTTCAATGGTATAACAACTTAATACATATGCCACTGACTGAATTACACACCAGTTAGATCACATGGCCATTCCAATGATAGGAAATCAACATAGTTGGACTAATAATACCTAAATCCAATGTAGGACATAGTTTCATCATCATTGTAATCGAGTATTTTACAAAATGAGTTGAAGCTATCCCTATAAGGAAAAAAACAACATAGCAAGTCTGTAAGTTTATCTTGGATAACATCATATCTCATTTTAGGCCATCTTTAACAATCGTTATAGACAATGGACCATAATTTGGTAGCCAAGAGATGAAAATATTTTGTCAATAACTAAATATTAAGCATTCCTTTTCATCATTTTACTATCCACAGGCTAATGGCCAAGCCAAAGCCAGCAAGAAGGTCATCATAAATCTACTTAAGAAAATGTTAAGCAAAGGCAAACACAATGGCATGAATAACTCTTATATGTATTGTGGACCTATAGGAATACCTTTAGGACCACAACCAAAGCCAGCCCATATAGCCTAGTTTATGGATCTAAAGCTATTTTGTCTCTTAAATTTTAAATTTCATCCTTGAGGATAGCTCTATGTAAATTCATCAATGATGAGCAAAATAAGAAGCTATGTACCATGGATCTTGATGTGGTGGAGGAACAATGAATACAAACACTTGCCAACATCAAATGATATGAAGACAAGTAAAAAAAATAGCATCATCATGATCTAAACAAGTAGAAAGCTAGGAAAGGAGACCTTATCTTCAAGACCATTTATGAGCATGTGGACAAATTCTCAGACAATTGGGAAGAACCTTCATTGATTACCAAATCTTATGGCAATGGAGCATTCAAGTTGATGGATATGGATGGAAATGAATTAGCCAACCTAGTTAACTATTTCTATCTCAAACCATATTTCATCTAATGTTGAACCATTTGTTTGTAGCCTTTATTTTCTTTTGTTTACAAGTTAAACAAACAATTGATGTTCATAACTTTAGTGACTTATAATAAGTGAGCCTACACAACCCTCTACCTCTTTTTAGCCTTTCAGAAACACTACAAATTTTGTACAAATTTGCATAGCATGACATAGAATTCACACATTCTACCAGTTGTAATCAATGATGGTTTATATACACTTGTTGCCTCATGTAATCTTTTGTAAACACATGTATCCTCTTGGAGTTGTGCTTGGAGGATGAACCCGAAGTCATCGCAAGGGTGTGATCCATCACTAAGGGTAATTCATCATGTAATCTTGATATGTGAGTGTTGGTAACCATTTGGGAACACCAACATTTTCCTTTGAGTCTTGTGACTAGAATCATGGGAAATGAAGGTGTTCTTTCAAACTTGAGTTTAGGTGTTTGCTGGTCTCTAAAACTACCAATGCCCAAAAACCTCCAAATAAACTTAGTGGTAATAGAGTGAACTAAGTGTAAATGTGTGTTTGCTATTATGAATGTTGAAATGCTTGGGTTTATGTATAAAATTGTAACTAGCTATTATAAAAAAAATTCAACTAACCTTGTTGAATACTAATTCATTAAAGATTTCTATTTTGTCAAGTCACTTAGTCTATATAGTCCCTATAGTATGTTACTTGAAAGAAATAAAATTTCACCAAAATGCTTAAGCACAATTCTATAGATATCTACTCCTAGTTTTGCTCAAAGAGAAAGATCCACAAGAAAAATAGAAATAGAAAAAGATTCAATGTATTTTAAACATTTAAATAAAGCATATTTGTGTGAAATCTCAAACATTTAAATGAGATAAATTGAACATGAGAAAACACTTTGAAATAAAGCTATTCCAGTTCAATCTAAAGTTTTACAAATTGTCAAAACCCTTTGAGCTCAACAAGAAATTTTGTAAAAGACACTTTTATTGAACTACCAAAATGCTTTGTAAATAATAAAATACAAGCTATTATTTGGCAAGTTAAATAGCTTTCAAGAATTGCAAATAATAGAGCTATCAAAAAATATTTAACAATTTCAAGATTAAAATATCAAGGAAAAGACTTTAAAAATTGAAACTATTTCAAGTCAACCCAAAATAGCAAAGATTTTCTAAACCCTTTAAACTCAAACAAGAAATTTCATAAAGACATTAATATTAAATTTCTTAAGATGTTTTTCAAAAGACAACATAAGCTCTTATATGGAAACCAAATAGAAGTCTAGAATTGCATAAAAATAGAGCTATAAGAGCAATTAGAAAATCCTAAAATTAAATACCAAGAACAATACTATATAAACTATTAGCTAAGCAACTAAGACAAAATGAGAAGAAAAGAACTTACAGTATTTAAAAAAATAGCTAAATTAATGATGCAATTAACAAGCCATTTTTACAAGTAGTCTTCAATAATTCTTCCATGTTTCTTCTCCTTTTTCTTTCTACTCTTGAAGCTCTTTTTATAGTGGCTTCTAGATAGTTATAATCATTATGGGAAACTAAGGTGTGTTATAACCACTATGGGAGTTAGTTATAACCACCATATAAATTAGTCATAACCACCTTAGAAGTAAAATGCTATAGTTGCCAAGTGTCATGTTTGGTAGTTACAACGACAGTTGTAGTTAATTATAACTACCATAGATATTAAAGGTGACAATTGACACTTGTTTCATACACATAGAACATTGAATAATTGCTCTATAAATTATCTTTCTTCTTAAAAAATAACTATATTTCTCTTTGATTTTTTTATTGTAATACTAATAGATATATCTCTATTACCTTTCTCCTCAAACTTCTTGCAATCAACATGTTGTGATACTTCAACAATAATGGTTTTAGTTGTTCCATAGTAAGTATTGTATTTTGTGACCCATGTATGTTCTTCCCTCATAACAACCAGTTTCTAAAGCATTGGGCATTGATCAATTGCAAGAGCCAGCATCTGTGAATCATCAAGTCCAGGATAACGAAACTTAATCACCACTTTTCTCAAGGAGGTTGCATCCTTTATTTCTTTAAAGACTTCATTTCTATCCAAAAATATGCAATATCATAGTAAGAGATGATGAAGAAGAGGGAGAGCAATGACATCATTACAAATTAAGGTCAGAACTACTTCAATTTTTGAGAGCATGAGATCATGCAATTGTGAAAATCATAATAAATTTTTCAGGATTTTGGCCTATACTTAATTCAAATGTAAATCTTTCAAATCCCCATTTTCACTCAGCATTACATACTACACCCATGGAAGCATGCTTCTGGAGAATTTAAAGCTACTATTGCCTTCTTGAAATACCACTTTGTGAGGCATAGATGATACAACTATTGCAAGTAATGCAATGCAAAGTTGTAGTTTTCAAGAATTCCATTTCAAGAGGAGTTGGAGGTGTAACTGTTATTCTCTTCAGTTGTGAACATGTTACTACTATTAGTACCAATGTATCCTCCACAACTAAAGTTACAAGGTCTTGGATGAGATCAAAACTTCAAATCCTAGTAAAGACCCTAAATTCTCAATCTCAACATACCTTAATTTAAGAGATTCAACAATAAGGAATTTGTTAAGTAAGGATCTTGCTATTTCTTCTCCCAATGATATGCAAATGAGATGAAGTTTGAATAAATAGGGAAATCTTGGGAAATGTGTGGGTTATTTTGTTGAGGGATTTTTGCCATCTGTATAATCAATCCTTGTCTTTGGCTCTAGATCAGATCAATCTGCTAAGGTTTTTGAAGGATTAGATAAATCTTTCACCTACCCACAAGGTCTCAAAAATTTTTAAATAGTTTTCATAATAGCCAACTTGTGTCTTTCATTCTTGATATAACATATATTGTCATAATAATCCAACCAATTCTGTAGATTATAATTGCATTCATACACTAAGATCATTCCTCGCCTCTCTTCCCTCGAAAGATAGCATAAAGCATTCATAAAAAGGATGGAATATATTTCATAAAGACTACTCCATTAAATGGTCAAAATGTGACAATAGCAAGATTCAGTCAACTTGTTTGATCTTGTCAATAGTTCTTACCTCACATCATCTCCATTACCCCTCTTCAGCCATACCCCTATAGCTAAATTATAGCTTTCCTTACCTTTCTAACAACAAAAACCTATGGTTGGAATTTATGCACCATGGCCATGTGACATCTCCTTCGACGTGATTTGCTATCAAGTTCACTGAATGTAACACATCTCATTTAGTGAGAAAATGAAAATTTATCCTTCATAATGAAACCTAATGAAGGTTTCACTCCTGCAAAAAAAATGGGTGAAAATGCCAAGAAAATAAAAAGACCAATGTAGCCTCAAGTTAAGCAAGTCAATAGATCTCTCTCTCAAGAAAAAAAAAAGAGAGATCCAATTTGTCAAAGAATCTTATTACCAAATGTTCATTTCTCCAAACATCACTAAATAACTAGCAGTTCCTAGTGTAAAGCATGAGGACCTCTTTAAATCAGCAAGCATGTCACCGCCATACCATAGCCATGATGTCAACATTTAGAATTTTTTGTTAGCCCATGTAATAATTCCTTGATAGCCAATATAGCTACTATCTCATTCCAAACTCTTGACATCCTATTGGGACCTTGTTTCATCTTAATGAGAACTTCTTACCATGATTTGATAGCTATAGAATCAAGTATGGAGAAGGAGCATTGGTGATGAATCTGCAATGGTGTTTCATATTCTTTGTTGATGTCTCAGATAAATCCTTAAAACATCAACAAAGAGAGGCCAATAAAACACCTCAAGGAAATTTCATGTAGAAAATGAAAGTCCATAGCTAATATTTTTGTTGTAATTTGGTGGAGATCTAAAGATAGAAATAATTACCTTAATTTCCCATCAGAAATCCTATCCCATAGCCTTGTATTGGCATAATTCTAAGTAATTTTTCAATGTAAAAAATGAAATTTGTAATCCACATGATGCAAATTTGACTTATTCCAACTTTTATAGAGTTAAAATGCTCCACATGCTGTGAATTTCATTTATTCTAGCTTGTGGAGGTTAAAAATTTCTCTACACATTGCAAATTTCATGTACACCAACTTGTGGAGGTTAAAATGCTCTACAAGCTATAAATTCCATTTATGCTGGCTTGTGGGGGCTAAAAATGCTTTGTAGGCTACAAAAGAATTGATCTTTTATCTCACACACTACACATTCTAGCTCCACACGCTATGGTAGGATGTGAGGCAGCATGTAGGATTTGGGATTTAATTTCATACACTACATATGTCAATCCCACATGCTATGGTAGCATGTTGGGTAGTGTGTGGTAGTTGGGTTTTAAGCCCACATGCTATGGCAACATGGGGGTTAATGTGTGATATTTTGGTTTTAAATCCACATGTTGCACTTTGGCCTAAGAACAACCTATAACACTAAAAAACTATAATACATGTTAGGGCAACAAATTCGTAGCCTATAAATATCATATTTGAAGTATCTTTCAAGACATTTTATGTAATATTGTGGGAGATCACTTAGCAAAAAATAATAGAGCTTTACAATAGATTTTTTACAACCTTTTTGCAACTTTGGTGATGCTAATTTCTAAGCATAAAATCTAGAGCAAAGATTTATTATGTTGCAGATCAAACTAAGAAACCAATGCAAAACACATCCTGTAATCTAAACTAGATCACAACAAGCATATTAATTTCATAGGCTTTAAAAGCCTTAATTTGTACTCTTCCTCAAATCCCCATTTTTGCATTTATTGACTACTATATTTAATACAAGATTTTTAGTCATTTCCATTGGCTATATTATTTTCTTATTTTAACCTATTCCCAGATCTCACACTGCATTCTCGTTTTGCACATTTTATTATAGTTTATCCCTAATTTTTGTTCAACAATAATAAATTTTTCAAGATCATAAGCGATAGACAAGATCATTTAGGGTGTTCCAAATCATTTTTGAGATCAATGGATCTACGAGTTAAAATATTATGCATAGGATCTTTCAATTTTTTTAGCACCAAAATTTTCCATCATTATAGTGGTGTACTTTGATAATATCCTAGTCTACTCTCAACATCTTTAATATCTAAACATGATGTTCTTAGAGTTGTAGGAGCATAAGTTTTATGTCAAATAGGAAAAATGTGAGTTTGCTAAATGATGAGTAGTGGGGTACCCCATATGCCCAACCATATGAATCACAAGCATTCACACATGACCTAACCAAATTCCATGGATGGGACTAGCTGTGACATTTAGATCATTATGCCTTGATCACAATTCACTGTCTTCCCACTTGGACTAGTGGTAGCTTTGTCATGTATGATTTAGTCTAGAGTTAGGCATATGATAATTGATGTTGTTTTGGCCGTATGCTACTCCTAACAATAATAAAGAAATCAATTATTTAACTAATTAACCATAGAAAGTAAAGTCTAAACTAGCCTATGTGCAATGAGTGTACATTCCCAGCTTGCCATACACATCCTAAACCCACATATCCACTACTGGGATTATCAAGCACTATGCTCCTGGTTGAACCAAGCAATAACGTTGTTGGGGTTACCAAGTGAATACATGTTTACACTCGAAACTAGTTGCACTCATTTCACCAATTCATTAATGTGCATGAAAATGTAAATATTAACTAAGTACATGAAAAGTAAATTTAATCTAAGTCAAAGTGCTACAATGAATAAGATTCAATCTCAATCTTATTGTCATTCCTGAAATGTGTCCAAGTACATTGCCACTCAAATAAGATGCCATATAACTAACTGAAATCCACATAGAGGGAACTTTCTAACTATTCTCTAAGACTGCAAAACAAAATTGCAAGAGTTCAACTTCTCCATTGACAAAACTATGTCCAAACCATGTGCCCAAGCATTATATTTATGGGCCAGCACATGTCCTGCGATATTGAATATCCAACATTGCTTCTTGAGCCCTAACATAAGGTATTTGATACCAAGGTTTTGATATCAGAAATGTGATACCAGGGACTTATCAAGCTATTCACATTATTTTTATCAATTATTATTAGTTACCATGATGTTCAAAAATAGGATGTTAGAAAAAATTTTAAAGTGGACATCCATAGCCTACATGACTAATAAGTGTAACTCTGAAAGCACATAATTTTTTGAATAATTGAGACTAAATATCTGATTTAGAAGACTTCCAAGAAATATTAATAGATATTGAAATAAAAAAGTAGGAAAAATTAATGAAACAAATGAAAATTAATCTCAAGATTATCCATAAATTCAAAGAAACCATTACTGATGTTCTGGAAGATGTGAAGGTTAGTTCAAAGCCATGATCAACACAAGTTATGTCAATGGATCCTCCCCAAAGAATGCTCTTGTCATAATGCCTTTGCATAACCATTTCTATAGGTGTTCGTGCGCACTTGAGAAGTTAAATTTAAACCATGCATTTGTTCCAAACAACATGCAACTACCATGGTTGGGATGTTGCACTATGCTACACAAAATTGAAAAGCTCATAATCACATGAAACAGTGAGGTGAATAATGGAATGAGAAGGGATTGTAAAGATCAGGATGTAAGGTACTTAACCATGTCCACAATAGGTTCTTGTGAAACATGTGATTAAAATGATTAGCATACCTATCCATCCAAGTTCAAACCAAGTCCATACCATGAACAATGACCTCACATTGATGTGTTCCTTCTTGTAGACCACCATGAGTCCAAAACCACCACAAAGAACAATCATCACTCCAAAAAGAGAAGAAAAGGGAAGAAGGAAGAAAGGGCCTTAGTTAGATGGGCATCTTCAAGCATGGATAACATGTCTTTCCAGCCTCATAACCAATGCTTGTAGCCCATTATTGTGTCCAAGGGGTGTGCTTTGAATTTCCATTATTATTATTTTTCTTTTTCTTTTTTTTTTCTTAATTTTACTTTTTTTCCTTTTTTGGATTTTAATTTTTTTAAAATGGGATCCACACCATGCAAAGATAGAGCTTCCTTTTCATTGGTCATTGGAGGAGTGATGATACGTTCCAAAAGGAGTCATAAACCACAAGAAGTCAAGAAGAAAACCCAACAAATCCCCTTGAGGTCATATCCTTACCATTCCCACTTGGTCATTTCCTCTTTCTTCAAGGTATAATGATCATTGATTAATTTTAGTTTCATGAAAAAAGAACCAAATTATTTTCATGAAAAAGACTTTTTATTTAGAGAATTGGAGGGATGGATGAGGTGGTCTCACTACTTTACACAATTACTTGCCCGATCATCTTGATAGCATAGCACAAAAACCCAACACATAGCATTGACTTCCGTATCATGACTTGGTAATATTATTAACAAAACATAAAAATACACCCATAAAACATAATGAAAATGACTCAAGAAAAGAGAGAAATATAAAGAAACGAAAAATATTAAGAAATGGAAAACATATTAAGAATTAGAAAATTTTGAAAGAAATAGGAAAATGATAAAAAATTGTAAAACAAAAAAGATGAAAAATACTTATTAGTTCTTGAACCAGGATGAACCATCTCCTCCATGACTAATCTTATGGTCTTACATTCAAGAGATGGACTACATAATCAAGTGGTTATACATGACTAGTTTTCCATCTATCATCATTACTAATTTAATTAATCGTGTGGTAGCACATCTAACATTGGTGATAGTATTTTTTGGATCACTCAAAGATGTATCTTCATTTGAACTTAAAGGTATTTCCATTTTGGGGGATCCAAATGTGTTCGCTTCTTCTTCTTGATTTTCTATTTTAATTCCCATGTCTTTGTGTTTAATATCCTTTTCCAGTGTATAATTAGAGTGTAAGATATATGCATCTAAGTACTCTATTTGGTCCATTTTATTAATTTTAGAACTAATAAGTGGATCAATTGCTTTCATGCATCTTTGAAATATTTTTATATTCTCATTCTCAAGCCACTAGGTGTCTTTTGGTTTAGTGGCTACCATGTAGATTGGTTTTTGCTCACATACTTACTCCTGAACTATATTGTAGGCTGTGTTAATATTTTGAATTTTTGGCCCACAACTACATCCTTTACTATTAGTAGTAATGTATGAATTCTTCTATTCCTCCATAGCGATAGGTTCATCATTTCCATCCTGTGCTAGAGTGGTGATGGTTATTGACTTTTTGGTATGATTAGGAGACATTGGCCATGAAAGGAAGGGTGTTACACTTGATTGTCATTGTGATAGTTTGGATGAGTTACTAGGTCTATGAGTGTTGTGCTGATGCATGGGAACTATCCTAAAAAAATTCATTTCCAATATTGTGATGAAGATCTACTGCCATTATCATTTCTATGTATGTTCACATCACAAGTGGCATTCTCTTATTGATGTTGTGGTGGTGAAACTTCCTGTGTTGTTGGTGGTAACATATGATGAAGGAAACTATGAGAATATTGAGGATATGATGAAGGATGAGAGGTGTGAGGTGGTGATCTCATGGTAGATGTTTTGGGATGATGATATTTGAGAGAGTTGATGAGTAGTGAAGGTACCCCTATGCTCAACTATACAAATCATGAAGCATTCATGCATGATCTAGTCAAATTCCATGAACTTTATGTCTTCTGGCACACTAGTTGTCTAAGAGGTGAACCTTGTCCTAATGATCATTCATTATCTTCCCAATTACACTTGTGATGTACAAAGGTATGATTAAGTGTAATCGAGGCATATGATTTTTATTATTTTATGTTTTATGTTTCTTAGCATTTAAATAGAGAGATGAAGTATTCTAATAACTAATCTAATGAGCCATGAATTGTTGGTTGCAATATCACACCCACGATATCGCGTACGGGATATTGCATACGCAATATCATAGCCTAGACGCGATATCGGATATGCGATATTGCAGCCTGTCTCCTCATCTATAAATAAGAGGCAGATGGATTTGGGTTAGAATCTAGTTTTAGTATTGAGGTAGGGACTTTTTGTCAATTTTTCCTCTCAACCCTTTCTCCCAGTGCATGCTCGTAGTGTGATGATTGTAATTGTACGACATCCTTAATCGAGTGTGATGTACTTGGACATGCACATGATCAGCAATAAAGATCGAGATTACTTCATCATTGCAACATCCACTTAGCTTAATTATTTAATTATTATTTTTATTTATTGCTTTCTTAGTTAATATCTCTCTACCCTTATCTCCTAGTAACGTGAAATGAGTATGACTTAATCACGAGCATTTAAGTGTGACTACTTGGTAACCCAGTAGTGTACCTAGGCCATGCACTTGGTAATCCCAGTGGTAGTCATGCATGAGGTCCAAGATGTGTATGGATGATTAAGGAGTGGATGCTCATCAAACTTAGGCTAGTTTAGATTCTCTCTCATCCTCTCTTTCCTAGCTTAGTTGATATTATTTCCCATCATACCCAAGAGAAGCATTAGTGTAGGAACACATCATACACCTCACTCTGGACTAAACCATATGTGACAAAGCTAATACTAGTCCTAGTGGGAAGATAGTGAGCTACAATCTACGAGTAATTGTCTAGATACGACAATTAGTTCATCTACAGAGTTCAACCAGATCGTGTGTGAAGCACTCGTATTCGTATGGTTGAGTGTAGGGGTACCTCGCCACTCATCATTGGCGCCGTTGTCAGGGACGGTGCTAGTTATCTAGATTGGTTATATCATACAAGGTCACTGTATAGGAATTAACGATATATCTTTTAGGAAGAAATAATTACAAAAAGTCACATACAAATTCACACATAATTTCACAACCATGCCTCTCCTGCAAGACTATGATAACGCGACATCTAGTGAGGCAATTCATTAGAGAACCAACAAATTATATGACAATGAAGATTGGAGTATGCAATCCAAGGTGGGGGTTTCTTATAAACATAAACAAAGGCAACATCGTCCCAACACACAAAAGCATAACTTACTCAATGATGATGAACCCCTACTAGCCACTATAAGCCTAACACAAATACAAGAGGTTGTTCGAATCTCCCATAGGTATCATAAAGAGAGCCGTCTACCCAGGCTCAATTTAAACAAATTTCCCAATTTCTCAGGAGGCTATGACTTAGATCCACAACAATATAGCCTTCTACGATGCTTGTGCATGGAACAACATTGATAATAGTTGGCAAAAACTCAAGCTCTTTCCTATGACACTCGTTGGCCAAGAAAAAGTATGGTATAGATCATTAAAACCAAATTTAATTTGACGTTGGCCAACAATGGTAGAACTCTTTAACAAAAGATATCAAACCTACGCAAGAGTGTCAACCTTGAGGAAACAAATCGAAGATTGGAAACAAGCACAACATGAACCCTTGGACATGACCTTAGAAAGTTATTATGCACTGTTAAACAACTGTCCAAGCCATGAGTTCTCCGAGGAAACGCTAATGTACCATATCATTGATGGACTTCGTAATGAAACAAGAGAGACCCTAGGGATGTATGCCCAAGGTTAACTATATGAACTACAAACCCATCAATTCCAAGAGCTTATTAAGAGGGTAGCAAAAGAAGAAGGAGAAATGGCTAGATGGGAGAGTGTTGAAAAACATCAATGGGACCAAGATCTCAACTTAATAGAGGTCCATAATCACAAAAAGGAGAAATCAACCCATCTCAAGGAGGAAGAACCATCTTTTCCAATACAACAATCATTAGATGAAATCGAGGTAAAGATCAATAAGATGCTAGAATGGATGCATAAAAAGTGTGGAGAATATATCAATATTATTGGAGATAGAGTTTTGACAACTAGAGAAGTAGGACAAAATATCATTAGACAATCAAAAAGAAGGGATGAAGAAAATAAGAGCTTAACTTCCAATCATACGTATGAATGCAAAATTTTCCTATAAGATTATTCCAAGGGCCAATGCCCAATCTTGTTACATTTATATGAGCATTGGGGAAGCATGTTACACCAAGAGTTTGTATAGAGATACTGTGTTCGATCACAGTGGCAATAATCCCAATCGTGGGGGAAGCCATCCCTAAACTGGAGACACCCTTCGTATCATCTGAATCCAAATGCTCATCTAGTTCAACATCCTATTTCCCCAACTGGTTCAACATACTCTATCTCACTACATTATCATTCTCCTCAATACTGTCAACCCATGTCCTCAACACAACCACCACCTTGTGTACCTTACACTTCTCCTAAATTTCAACATTCTCATCCTTTCCCTCCTTCTACATCACCACAAACTATTCCTAAAGTGTCTGCACCATAGCAACAACCCATGAACATTACTTGTGCTACTATTGCCAACAGCAATGAGAGACATCCTCAACATCAAAGGCGTCCCTTCTTTAGACATGACCGTAGGAAGGGACAACACAGTTCCAAGGCCACTACATTCTCCAACTCAGCACAAGTCCAACACTATGGTGCATCCTTCTCCTTGAACCCAACACCTCGTGTCACCTCATCAAGGCCACCAATCAACACTCCAACAACCATAAGGCCTAATGAATTCAACCATGGAGGGTGACATCCCAATCCTTGCATACCATCTTACGGTCTCAAGTATCATAGTGGGTCGACTCTTTACCTGGGAACCACATCTTATAAATTGCCCCACTATGCTTACTATAATCAAGTGTGTGAACCCTAATGGGGTAAGTATGACCAAGTTTTGATATTTCCAACATGCAAGGATCCTCATCTTTCATTTATTAATCCTCACCATGCTCAACCATTTAGTTATGGGGGATATCCCCCATTCTAATAACAAGCAGGATTAATAAATATTTTTCATTTTCTTTAATTTTCCAATTTTTTGTTTTCCAGTTTTTTATTTTTCAATTGCTTCTTTTATATTTTTGTCTTTTTGACATTTTATCTTTTTATAGGTAATCTCATCTATGAATAAAACATTCATGTGACTCGTTGGTTGACGTTTGTTCTATGTTATCAAGTCTCGAGTGATCAATTATTTGGACAGTGAGCCCATTAGACCCACTCATCCATTCTACAAATAAGAGGTTCTGTTCAAGGGTATAGTGATATTCTTGACATTCTTAAAACTTAAAATTAATTTTGTGTTCATTGTACCTAGAATGAAGATGGATGGACCAAGAGGAAAAAATTAGGGTGTGACATCAAGGGGACCTGCAAATTCTCTTTGGTGATGTCTTTGAGAGTTATCACGCAACGTGATTGTACTAAGATCCTTATAGATCTAACGCAAAATGGGAGTAAGAGTAATCAAAAGGCACTCAAAAATCCAATGTTGTTCTAGGGGGTCCCACTAGAAAGACATGCAGACATGCCTAAGGGTTGGTGGCTTCTCTAGATTGAGCATTCAAAACAAACAAACAAACAAAAAATAAAGAAAGTGCACAAAGCAAAAATCACTCCTCCCTTGAACAAAATGCCAAGTGATCATATGCCTTTTTGTTATGGTACTCTCATAGTCGCTCATCATGGGATGAAACAATGTGGTGTCACTGATAAGAGGAATGGACTTGGTCCTCATCTTGGAACGACAAGTTAATGACACATTAATCATGCTTTACACATAAGATTCATTGTGCCCTAGGTCAGTTACCTCATGTCCCAATCTCTACAATCCCTTTTATAGTCCATCTCATCTGGTTGTTCATGTAATTGTAGCTCGTGTCTTGTGTAGCGTAGAATTCTTACCTCATTTCGGTGATACTTACATGTGTGCATTTTGCAGAATTAGTGTGGATTACAATTAACCCTTCTAGTGCCTATGGACATTTTAAGGTGTGGTTATGCAAGGGAATTCTGGGTTGGAACTTGCTTTGGGGAGGACCCACTTGTGTAATTTTTGTAATTTGCACTCATAACACATCTTCTGCACATCATCTATGACCCTCAGCATATTGTCAATGATATTCTTTCCCTTATTACTATCCCTCCAATTCAAACATTCCTATGAACCATCACATAGCCTTTTTCTCTCCCTTATCATCCGAGGTCCTTATTGATAAATTCCACACCATCATAATTTTCATGCCTTTAGAACTAGTTGAATTACCCTGGAATCCTTTAACAATAGTCCAAATGTCCTTATTTTACATCGTTTAATTTCAGAAAAATATTATAAATTCGGTACATTCTATAAAGTGCCCTAACTTTGATATGTTGTGATATCACATACGTGATATCGCATCCAATATATATATATATACGCGACCCACCGATGCCTATCAACATCATTTGCAACTATTCACGCAAGGGAAGTTTTTCATATCTCTCTCTAAGACTCATGATTGTGTGTCCCTTGCTTTCATATCCATAACTCACTCACTAGTACTCCGATTTTCATTCCATTTGAGCCTACTTGAACCCAGAGTGTTCAGCTTAGTCATGGGGGAGGGGCACACACCAAATAGCACATAGATTTTTTGAAATTTTTCATCACCCGAAGGACATTATTAAGGGTAATTAGTTATAAAATTAATGATAAATGCACCCAAAAAAATTTCATCTCCTTAGTTATACCGGGAAACTAGATTTGGAAACCACCTAAGCAAAGAGGATCAAATATTATAATCTTTCGGGGACATTTTCTCCTAATAATTAACATCACATGGAGATAAAGCAAATTCATTAAGGCAAGCAATAAGGTATAACCTAACTTTGGTAACAATCTTACTAACGATTGGCCCCATGTGATTGCGGATGGCCTCGAAATACGGACAACAAGAAGGTCCTGCTCAAGGTGTGATCAAGCGACCTAGAGGAGGTGAAGGACAAGTTCCTACTAAAAAACATGCAGAGTAGGAAGAATAATCATTTAGTATCCATCAAGAAGACCCTACCACTGTACAATCAAGGTAGGAAGAAGGAGGAGCTGTTGTAGTGTCTGAACAAGGATGACATCTCACATTGCCCCAGGATTATGTTCAGGCCATCCATGAAAGGTTCATATTAACTGCAGTGATTGTGGAATTAAACTTTGGACCTTTCACAAAATTTTCTCTAGAGGTCGTTAAGGATCACCTCAAAGGGTCCCTATTGTGGCCTACCCTCTTTGAAAGTGGTGCCTAGTACTTAGGGAAAACGTACCAATTTTGGCACAACAAAGAAGAAGGCACCACGGTTAACATTTGTGGTGTAACTATTGATTTCTCTGTTCAAGCCATTTTAGAAGTATTAAACCTTCCAAATACAAGGCCAAAGGTTACTCGGTTTTCTACTCCCTCAGACCTTGATGCGTGACAAGTTTGGTTAGACAGGGCATACGACAAGGAAGATAAGACCTATGGGGAGTTGACGACGGAAGAAAAGATTTATTTCAAAATAGGGACTTATCACATCTCCCCCACAAGAGGTTTAAAAATAATTTCAACATATGTGGCAAGAGGATGTGTAGTGTTGATGGGAAAGGTTAATGCTCACCTGCCTCATCTATATTTTATGGAGATCCTAAGGCGGTTTGAAGAACGAAAGACAGGGAAGTTTGCATTGCCCTTCTCTTGTCTTATCAAGAAGCTATGCAGTCATGCTAGTATAAGAGAATACACCAATGATGTCCTCTAAAAATCCCAAAATGCTTCATATGCTGAACTGCTAAAGCCACCAGCTGCAAGGAAAATCATTGGTGAGATGCTAGGGCCGGAACAAGAAAAAGAATAGACAACAGGGCCAACTGCAACTTAACTTGCAAGACCCAGCCAACTTTCAAGCACGAGACCCAGTCAACAATTAGAAGTAGGATCTAGCATGAGCTAGCAGGATTAACCACCACCACCACTACAAAATTATAGATCGTCGATGAGCCATCTTAGGGCCATCGCTGAGACAGTCAGTTGGGGAAGTCGTGATGATGCAAATCTCTTCCGCATCATCAACGATGTTGTACAACCTACGATTTCTATGGATCACATGCAGGGTGAAGTGTCCATTTAGATAGGAGGATAGGAGAGCACTTGACACAACATATTTCAAGGAATGCTACGTCCTTTCATGTGTAGTTGAAAATTGGTGAGGGGGCCATAGTGGTGGTCATGCAGCACCAGGATGCAACAGGAGCCACAGAAGTGGTCACAGAACACATTAAAGAATCATTCAATGTGCTTTTTGTGCCACTAGTAGATCTTACAGGAGCATGGGATGCTCAAACTTTAGCTAGTACCTTAATTACTTCTGCGGAACATGAGGATGTACTCGACCAATTGTTGCAAATAGGATAGGTAATGATGTCCTTGTTTGACATCCCACAGGATGTTACAACAATACAATTAGAACTTATTTTTGCCAAGGGAAAACTAGTCATGATAGAGATGAGGGCCAAGCATGCTGAAGCATAAGTGAAAAGATTGCAAGAAAGGCTCATGACCCTGCAAGCAGCACAGCGAGATCCTTCTCAATTCGTTCCCGTAGACCAGCTAGACACTTTCAGAACCGAGAAACTCAATAAATTGTTGACAAAAAATAAAAGGGTGGTGAAAGAAAAAGAGAAGGTTGACTAGGATGCCTCTGTGGCACAAGTGCAAACTTACACGCACCCCAAGGCACTCAAGGCCTTACAAGAGAAGAATAAACAACTTGTTACTGACAACCTTTGGTTGACCTCTATGGAGAAGCAAAAAAATGTTCTCAAGGAACATTTTTAACAGTTGCAAGAACAAATAACCAGGGTCAACTAGGACATGAACCATTTAGCCAGGAAAAATTGAACCCTCTCAATGGAGGAGGTACGTGCCATCCATTAGAAGATGGCCATTGAAATAAGCGCATGGAAGAATGAGGCTAAACGACATGAGAAGTTAAAGGAGCATTTCTGGGACTAGGTGGGGATGTATAAACAAATCATTAGAAAGGAGATCCATATGGCCAAGGCCCACATCAATGCTCTCAGTGCTCAACACACTGATTGGCAGGCCATATTGGACACATATGCATTTGTCCACCAGGCAGAAGCTAAGAGCCAGGACCTGCAAATCTAGGACCTTACAGAGTACATGGAATTGGCAAACTTGTAGTATGCCAACCTTGCCATGTTAACTGTAGGATGCCCAAGAACAAAGCTTGAGCAACAGGTAGCCACCACCTACACTAAATATGAAATAGAATTTATAGAACACAAGAAAACATTGCAAAAATTGGAGGTTGCAAATTTTGAACTCGAGGTGATTAAAGCAAGCTACCAAGGGAAGAAAGGTGTTACAATAGACTTGGCTCGATGGCTCACAAATTTTCAAAAATATAGAGACAAAGCCAGAGCCTACAAGAAGGAACGGTGGGTGTTTGCAGCTTGGTATGTCAAAGCAAATAAAATGTTTCCGAAACTACTGTGCCCATGGAAGGTGCCAACTCCATCAAACATGAGAACATTAGCATGGATGGCACAGGATCCCTGAACTAAAGAGGAGAAACTCCAGGCCATACTTCAACACCATCAAATCCCAAGACCTGGAGCACAAGATAAGGGAAAGACACCCATGGAGGAGCCACCGCCACCAGGAACTACATGAGTTCCACCCAATTTTGTAGTTATAGGATTTTCTTTTGCATTCTTTGTGCTGTGTCTCAATTTTTTTCTAATTCCACATTGTGGCATGAATCCATTCTAGTCAGTCAATAATCCCACACCTATCCACTGTGTAATCAATGGAGCTTGTTCTCACTTTAACTTGAGGATGAGTTTTCATTCAGTCATGGGGGTAAGATCGAGATTACTTCATCATTGTAGCATCCACTTAGCTTAATTATTTAATTGTTATTGTTATTTATTGCTTTCTTAGTTAATATCTCTCTACCCTTATCTCCTAGTAACGCGAAATGAGTATGACTTAATCGCGAGCATTTAAGTGTGACTACTTGATAACCTAGTAGCATACCTAGGCCATGTGCTTGGTAATCCCAATGGTAGTTGTGCATGAGGTTTAAGATGTGTATGGATGATTAAGGAATGGATGCTCATTGCACTTAGGCTAGTTTAGATTCTCTCTGATCCTCTCTCTCCTAGCTTAGTTGATATTATTTCCCATCATACCTAGGAGTAGCATTAGTGTAGGAACACATCATACACCTCACTCTAGACTAAACCATATGTGACAAAGCTAATACTAGTCCAGGTGGGAAGACAGCGAACTGTGATCTACAAGTAACTGTCTAGATACCACAACTAGTCCATCTGTGGATTTCAACCAAATCATGCGTGAAGCACTTTTATTCATATAGTTGAGTGTAGGGGTACCTTGCCACTCATCATAATCTAATTTAACTACTTAACTAACCTCTAACTAATCCTAACATAAGCATCTAGTCCCACTTTCTGTACACATCCTGAACTCACATATCCATTACTAGGTACCAAGCACTATGCTATTGGGTGCACCAAGCAATAATGTTGCTAGGATTACCAAGAAAATATGTGTTTACACTTAAAGAGATCATACTTATGTGCTTAATCTATTTAGCTTAAATAATTAACTAATTTCTTAAAGTGTAATTTAGCTTAATTAATTGCATGTTTAATGAAAATAATGAATTCATAAATAAATCATTAATCTATTCTAAGTGCTGCAAGGTTTGATTAAAAGGCTCATCTTTATTACTATACACATTGGTATGGTTTAGGTACAACAATGCTCAAATAAATATCCATACACTTTATGACTCCCACTGTGGGTACTCAGAGAAATATTCTAACTTTCAAACAGACAAACTGCAAGAGCTCTTCTACTACTTTGATTTCTATCTTCCATAAACATGGTTGTGAGCTTGTATTTATATTTTTTATTATAGGATTATGTCAAAAAGGCCTTGTAGACGTAGCAAACACTATGTTGACATGGCCTTGTCGATGGGGCAAAACCACATAAACAAAGCCCCATCGATGGGAGCCTATCAACAAGGCCATGTCAACAAGGACTCATCAATGCAACACTTTGATGCTCATCATACCCACATGACTGAATGAAAACTCATCCTCAAGTTCCTTTACAAAATTAGAAAGCTATGAGATTATTGACTAACTCTTGACATAACAAATTTATTTGACAAAACTAAGTGCCCAAGTGTACAAACCAAAAAATTACAAAAATTGTGGTGTTCATGACACAAAATTGAACGCCATGACATGATTACATAAAATTGGATAGCATGTCCTTCAATGGCATGAAGATAATGGAGAAGATCAAATAATCCTAGAAGGTGGAGGCTCCTAAGGTACTAAAGGGCTTTCACTGGCTTTGGGCATGTGTGGTGGTTGAGGTGGCTATGGCTATCCTATTGTAGCTACAACCTTTGGTGAAAGGCAAAAGGCATCTAGTAATGTCTTTATCTTCTCCTCCTTAATCTAGGGATCATTCACATTCCATGCGACATCACCAATGTGGACTAGAATGGGGATATCCCACAAACAGGGCATTACTGGGAACATCTCCTTTATGTTGACAAACTAGGTAGTGAACTATTTTCATTTGACATCAAATGCCCTAGTTTCATTTTCTAGCTCTTGGTATTCGTTCATTCTTGTAGCTAGGTTCTCAATGATAGATCTTTAATTAGTGTATTTTTCCTTAAGAACATTGACTTTAGTGTTTTCCATCACAAGCTTTTGCTTGGTGTCTTTGTAATGCTTAAACTCAACCTCGTATAGCAAGTACAATCTAGCCACCTACTTTTCTAGTTTTGACCATAGTCGTTTGGCAGTCAACATGACTAGATTTGCGTATCAAAGATTGGTGAGCTCCATGTATTTCTTCATCTCATCAATCTGCAAATCCTTCATGCCGATTTCCACTTTGTTGTTGGCATCTATCCCATCAATGATAGGTTGCCACAATTCTTTTTCTTGCTAAAGTTGTTGGAGGGTTTCATTCATTTTTGCCTTCATCAACTAGATATGTTTGTCATTTACTTCTTTCTATAGATTGATCTAATCTCTATAATGATCTTTGACTCTCTCAAATTTAAGACCCTCTAATTTCTAGGTGGCTATCTTGATTATAGTCTTCTAGTGAATGGCACAAACCTCCTCCATGGAGAGATTTTTGTTTTCTACTACCAATCTCCTTAGCTTTATGTTCACTCTAGCTAGTTGCTCTTACTATTAATGGATGAAATCAATTAATTATTGTTTATGCTCATCAACATTCTATAGGTGATGGTTCTCTATGATCAATTATACATTCTCCTTATGGGTCTTGTTTAATTCCTTTTGAATTTTGTGCTATGTGGCCTTTGGCAAGGATTAGTAGAATACCACCATCTCCATTGCACCCTCAACCCCTTTTAATCTAGTATGAAGATGTTCAATAGCTTCATATCTTATCAATGCAAGTTAAGAAATGTAGGGTTAGCAATTTGGGCTTTTAATTTAGCAACTGTAATAGCCAAGCATTAGTTTAGCTCCTTGGCTATTTCAAGTTGCCCCTTCAAGATGATGTTCTTGCTCCTTGACTCTAGCAGCTTTGACTAGGTTGCAATAATATTGTTCTAAAGATCAAAGACATTCAAAAGTAATTACCTAGTTTCCACCAATCGGTCAAGAAGTTCTTCATGTTGTGTTGCATTTATTCTATCGCTTGTGGTTCCTACAGACATCTACACATCCTTTAGTGTAGTGACATCTGGTACAAATGCCATAGGTGCATTTACTATTTTGGCAATTTGATCAACAAGAACCTTTGTTATTATCTCCTACCCTTGGCATTGCATCACCAATACTATTTCTCCCTTGCCTTCCTCCAAGCACATTTAGAAGGTCATCACATTCCTAGAAATTTCTAGGAGTGGTTGTTGTTCTATGAGAGATATCGTGACCTCTCTAGTGCTAAGATTCAATCTCATGAACAACTATGTTTTTTGGGCCAAGAAAATGGATCCACCTCTATCCATCAAGCTAACTGTTCAAGCCACCTCATTTAGGTGACTCATTATCAGTCTATACATGGATGGGTCCCTACCACTCGTGCCTACTCATTGCTCTTATTCACTCAAAAGCCATTCTTGGTACTTTCACAAATGTTGGGCTATTGCAATGATGTTTGGCATAGTTGTTTGAGTGGCAAGTGGAGGTGGTGGTTGTTGCTCCTCTTCTTGAATGGTAGTTGTAGGCATATTATCATTCATCATCTCTATCCAATTAGTGGCTAGAGCATGCCTAATAGCATCATTTATATAATGGACTATTCCTCCCCTCTGATGGAGTTTTATAATGAGGCATGGGAAGGGAAGTACATTCCTTCCATGTTCATTTTTTTAAAACCCCTTCTCCATCTCTAGATAGATTAGTTGTGGAAGGTTGATAGGAAATCTCATACTCATAATGATGCATGCTTAGGCAAAAATGATGGTGATTTTACTTGGCCTCACCATGGGATTGAGGTGAAAGGCTACAAACTTGCAATGAATATTTTTTGCCAATGTAAGTGCAGTACACTCCTTGTGGTCGACACCACAATAACATCACATCCATTCTTTCTTGATGATGGGGTCTGCCTGCAATGGAATCTTAGTGAGATTCATTCCTATTTCTGGCAACCCAAGCACTTCAACAATGGCCTGCACCAAGTAGGACACTGAGATGTTCTTGATTTTTACCATGGATTCATGCTACCTATTATTCCAAAATAAAAATATCTCTCCCATGTACCACTCCCTCGTGGAAGTGATGATTGGCCACATGGGAGAGGCCTTTAGTTAGTCCTACACTTCTCTTGGTGCTTGCTCTAGGAAAGGGCCAAAGTTTAACTCCTAGAGCACCATTTTTTGTACCTCTCTTGATCTGATCTAATTAAGCAAACTTCTATCAAGGTCACATAGAGATTTTCTTGTTAAGCTAGTGCATCATCCTAGTGGAAGTGTTTTTTTGCTATTGTTGGTTCTAGATTCTGTTGAATAGATTCCACCTTGGCCTCTTTCCTAAGAGGACCTATGGCATCGATTGTAAGTGATTCTTCTTGGGCCTGTTCTTGGCCCCTTCCCATTCTAGGTCATTTCTCCCTTGGTTGAGATGGTCCTACTTCCTACATGTGCTTTTCTTTTGGTGCCATCTGTGATCACAACATATCCATGGATTAGTAGATATAATGTGTCACTTTAAATTTTTAAATACCTTCTCTCGTTAGTCAATTACACTTTGGCTAAGGTTGGACAATGGAAGATTGATTATTTTATTATTATTGTATTAATTATTTATTAATTTTATTATAAATGTCACTAGAGTTTGTTGGAAAGGTTTAACTCTTGTAATTTGGTGCTTAATAGTTGATTTCTTACTTAAACCTTTGTGGGAGTTAGAAAAAATGGTGAAAATTTTTCCATAAAAAATGGCACATTTGTGGCCCCCATGATGAAGAGCTTACCTCTGGTAGCTGTAGGGTCAAACAATGAAGTGATTTGGATAAACGGTTAGGAAGTAATGGGCTCTGGAAGGTTCTGAGCTCTGAAAATTTGAAAAATTCCTTTGGCATTTGTGAGAAAATGTAAAAATTTCCAAGTGAGATTATGCCTATATATAGAAATTTTTTCACTACCTCAAGAAGGCCTCGTATATAGAGCCTAAAGGAAAAATTTTAAATTTTGAATATCTTAAAAATACAAGAAATTTTTCAATGAATTTGGGGTTCATGCAATTCCAAAAAAAAAAAAGCTAAGAATATGAGGAAATCATTGAAGAGGATCTTTGAAAGCTAAAAAATTGAAAAATTTTATGGAGAATGTATTTATTGAACAAAATATGTAAGGAGCACATGGTTAGATGTAGAAGATGGGTGTACACAAGATTCTAATTGCAAGAATGCCTAAGGATAAGATGCTTAACAAACCTAACCAAGGAATATGCAAGTGGGTCCTTCCCATAGTAGGCACATGCTTTATTTGCCCTTGCATAACCTCAACCTAAGGAGTCCATGGGCCCCATAGGTGATTAATGGTTGATAGAAGTTAAAGAGCAAAACCTAGAAGATTCTACCTAAGAATTCAAGTATGTTAGATCAAAACATCGGATCAAGAACATGGACACTGGTAGTGAGATGAATTACAGTTAATAAAGACAGATGATGGAGAAGGTGGAATGGAATTTTGAATTGAGGTCATAAGAAATTTTTTGTGAAGTTTGTGTTTAAAATGACCTGAGAAGATCTATCCTTAGACCAAACCAAAATCAACCTCTTTCAATGACTTTGCATCACCACTCCAAGACTGATCCACCCCCTCAACACACAAGAGTGCACCCACAGACAACCACCATTCCATAAAGAAAAGAAAAAGAAAATTAGGAAGTGAGAGAGGGCCTCAGTTAAAGGGGACCTTTCGGCATGGGTAACATGTTTTTCTAGTCCCATAACCAATTCTTGTAGCTTATTTATTTGTCTAATGGATGTGCTTTGAATTTTCATCATGTTTTTTTTTCTTTTTTTTTGTTTATTTATTTTTTATTCTTTTCTTTTTGGATAGGAACCACACCATGCAAAGACTTTATTTGACTTCCTATTATTGGATGACATGGAATGGTAAGAAGTCTATGAAAACACTCAAGCACCCAAGTAAGTAGAAGAGTACAAAGAGTATAGAGTTCCCTTGAAGTCACACCCTGTACAAACCTTTAAATCCTTTCCAATTCTAGAAACTACCAAGGTAACCAATTTATTAAAATTTTATTTAATGAAAGGAACCTCAAACTTCCAAAACAATAAAAACCATAGAGTTTGTGAATGGGTGGACATTGTGCACTTACTACTTGTTCCATGAAAAAGAAACCATGACTCAACCATCAACTCAAAAATTCAAAAATAGAAACCAAACATTAGCAAACAAAACATAAAGCACAAACCACCATTAGTAATAGCCATATCACCATTGTGTCCTATTGGCACAAAGCACACATTTATTAGCAAAAATCTGAGAATCACACTCAAACAAAATAAAGTAAAATATATAAGAAAGTTTAAAATATTCAAGAAAGATTTAAATATGCTAACGGTGTCAAACAAAAAGGGTAAAAAATAGAATAAAGACTTAAAATCAAAAAGATGTAAAAGAAACAAATTTTAAAGATAAAAATGTGTAAAAAAAAATTAGAAAAACTGAGAAGCCATATGAATGATTAGCATGGATGGCCATCTCCCCCATGACTGAGTTGAAAGGAAGAGATCTGAAAAATTAAGCATGGTTGTTCATTTGTTAAGGTATTCGTTGCACTAGCTTGCTTGGGCTCGTGGAAAGGCTTTACTTGTTGGATGTTGATCAACTACTTCTTATTTGGATTCTCAGGTTTGTAGATTAACATGATCCCAAAGAAAAAGGTTTCATCAATCATATAAGGTCCTTCCCACAGTGTTTGAAACTTTGTTTTCTAAGGTATGTGTGTGGGTTCCAATATAGAACCTTATCTCCAGGTTGAAATTTTACTTGTCGTATTCTAAGGTCATGCCATTGCTTGTTGAATGCCTTATGCACTTCATTCAAAGATAGGGCTACTAATCAATTTTCTTCTAGCACGTTAAGGTTGATCAGTCTTTCTTTTTGTGCTAGACCTAGGTCAAGATTCAGATCATAGGCTATTGAGAATGTACGAAAGTCAAATTGAATTAGGAGCTTTGGAAGTTTTCTGTACACTAACTCATAGAGAGAGTAGCCAATAGGGAGTTTCCATTTTGTTTCTGTAGGTACTTGTTCATTTATTTCTCTTGTAAAGAGAAGTGCATCTAGAAAGTGATCAAAGAGCAGGCTCTCCTCCTCTTTATTATCCTATCTTAACTGAGAGAGATGGTCAACGACCACATTCTCAGTCCCTTTCCGATCTACTATTGTGAGATCAAATTTTTGCAGGATCATGAGCCCCAATATGATACAAGGGCTCACTATTGGCTTGTCCATTAGGAAGTAAATGGCACTATGATCTGTCTGCATAAACACCTTATAGCCAAGCACATAGTGCCTAAACTTTTCGAGAGCATACACCACTACCATTAGTCCTTTCTCAGTTGTGGTGTAATTTAACTATGCACCCACAATGTTGCGGCTCTTGCAGTGATGTAATATGGATGTCTCTTATCATCCAACTACATAAGCATGACTCCTTAGTGCTAGTCTAGTGCCAGTAGAATTGAAGTTTCTACAAGTTTGTCCTTTATCTATTGGAATACATTTTCACACTCCTTGGTCCAAATGGACATAACATTTTTCTTTGTAAGTATGACCAATAACTTTATAATCTTAGAGAAATTCTTTATGAACTGCCAATAGTAGCTAGTGTTTCCAAAGAATGATTGAACATCTTTGATTGTCTTTGGTTGGCGTGTAATTCCTTGGATGACCCTTATCTTTTCTAGGTCTACCTCAATCCCTACCTAAGTAATTCTATGCTCTAGTACTATGCCTTTTTGAACCATTAAATGGATTTTTTGCAAATTGAACCCAAGGTTTGTTTCAACACATCTTTTCAGTACTTGCTCAAGGCAGTCTAGGGCTTGCTCAATGTAGCCCCCTAGGTAGAGCAGTCATTCATTAAGACCTCTATCCTACTACCAATCTACTATTGAAAAATACTAAAGACTAGGCATTGGAATTTCGTTAGGGCATTGCACAGATTGAATGACATCTTACAATATGAAAAATTCTCCTAGGGACTCAAAAACATTGTTTTGACCTGATCTTCTAGTGCAATCTGTATTTGGTTATATCCACTATAACCATCCAAGAAGCTATAATAACAATGCCCAGATATAGTGTCCAACACTTGGTCCACGAATGGCAATGAAAAATGATCTTTAAATGTTACCATATTCAATAGCCTAAAGTCAATGCAAACCTACCAATTATCACCTTTCTTTGGCAAAATTATAGTGGGCTAAACCACTCACTATCTATGATGCAATAGATGAACCCTGCCTTGAGGAGTTATTCTATTTCCTCTTTGATAATCTTCTTCAACTTGGGATTCAACTACCTTTATGGCTACCTTCTTGGCTTCATGGCCAGGTCAATTGATGAGCAGCAAGGTACCCCCTACACCCAACCATACGAATCACAAGTGTTCATGCATAATCTAGTTGAATTCTATGGATGGGACTAGTTGTGGTATCTAGATCGCTATGCCTTGATCGTAGTTCGTTGTCTTCCTAGTTAGACTAGTGGTAGCTTTGTCACATATGGTTTAGTCTAGAGTGAGGCATATGATGTTATCTAATTCTACTTTGCTCCTAATGACAATAAAGAGGTAAATTGATTAAGCTAATGAACAATGGAAAACAAGATCTAAACTAGCCTAGTGTACCGACCGAAATCGTCGGTGCAAGGCTGGAACGTTGCGAGCACCGAAAGATCTACGGACAAGCACAGTCGACCCTGCCTCTGCTTGAGGGCAAGCTGGAATGGACGAAGGCAGAGTGCCTTGAATGGTCCGCACGCGGATCAAACAAGGACTTCCCCAACGTTTGCCGCTACAACACGTTGGGTTATACGTAAACAAGGAACGTTAAATGTAAACCGTAAACAAGCACGATAATGT
>MNCI01025588.1:1567580-1580095 GCA_015680685.1 Gnetum montanum
TACAGGATGCATACTTAGTGAAAACCAAGTATTTTGAGCTCAAAATTCGCCAAGTTTGATGCCAGATGTCATCGTAGTCTTCTGTGGGTCCCAGGGAACTTTTACTTGCTTTCTTTGACTTCGTTTGATGCTATTTTGAGGCTTTCAAGCTTGGTCATGCTAAGGACCCACATGACTTAGCTTAATTTCTGTCTTCAAATGTTAGCCAAAATTTTTTGTGGTGTTTCACCTAGGTAGCCTAATAGAAGTACCCATCCCACTTTCTTGAACACATATAGTGCTACTAGGCTACCAAAAATTAAGCATTTCTAGGTTACCAAACACTATATGTATGCTCAAAGTGGTCATGCTTGTGTTCATTAACAATTGGAAATTAATTGCTTAATTTAAATACATAAAAGTACATTGCATTAAAGGAAACATTAATCTATTCTTAGTGCTGTAAGAATTATCAAAAAATTTCATTTTTATTCCCATCACACTAATGCACTTAGGTACATCAGTGTTCAAACAAAGAATCGTACACACTTAGACTCTTTCTATGGGCACTTAGAGAATATTCTAACTCTGGAGAAAATAAATTGCAAGAGCTTTGCTACTCTAACTAGAAACTACAAAAACTAATACCAAAATGGGATCCCAAGCACTATATTTATAGGCCAAAGTATATCCCCTGACATCAGATACCCGATGTCACATTGACTTAAAAATGTGTTTTATCATTGGTGTAATACGATGCTAGCATATCCTTGGATCAATTCCAGTTAGCTCAGGATATGACCAAGCAAAGGCTATTGGCCATTTGTTGACCACCTACAACAGCTTATCTTTTTGTTCAAGAGCAAGATTCGCATTGATGATAACTAGTTTTCCATTGTTTAAAAATGCATACTTCATGTCAACTAGTAGATTTTTTAACTCTAGGGGCTCTTACTTGAAATTATCAGGGATTTCCAACTCTCTCTAATAGATATCATCATCTTCTTCATTAGAGAGTTGGTAATGAACTTACTCAAGTTTATTCATGCTTTCAACATAGGCATATGTCAAGCTATCAGTAGGTTCTATGCATTATGTATTTCTATTAAAGGTAATTGTCAAGCACTGGTGTGCTCCTATTTTGTAGCTACTATGTACAAGCATCTTCAGATTTTAGTTTCATGTGCACATTGATTGCATGCCTTGATGAATGTACTTTTAATGGACTAGATTTTCTACACAGAATTGCACCCGTTATTGCTATACATGATGCATGGGACTCACTTCTTCTCAAGCTGTCCGAATTCATTTTCCTTGGAGATTTCCAAGGAAAGGTCCTTGATGCCTATTTGTGCATCAACAGTACTCAACCATGCACATCCCATAATGATAGGGAAGTCTCCTTTACAGTTTTCAAGCTTGACAACTAGAAAATCACAAGATAGGACCACCCAAAAACTATGGTCATGATGTCCTCCACTAATCCTAGAGGAACAATGATTGATTAGTTTGCCAATTCTAAATGGATATTGGTCTTCTTAAGAGGTGGTAGGTTCCAAGCCTTGTACATGTCATAGGAGATGAGATTAACACTAAAACCAAAATTAAGAAGAGCCTTACATGGTTCATGTCCTACAATCTACAAGTAAATAATGGAACTTCTTGGGTTAGATTGTTTCATGGAAAGGTTTCTAGCCTTGATCCAATTGGAAATAGCAAGAGTTAGCATCACAATGTAGATTTGAGGTAGCATTTGGTTTGAAGGATTCTTGAATGTGTTTGATGCAAAGGATGAAGGTGTTGGAGATACAAGGTGACCAGCAACATTATGTTGTGAGGTTTTGGAAGCACTATTGGGTAGGAAAAATGGTTGTTTCCTGGATCAATTATCCAAACCACTTGACTAGAAGGCTAGTTGCAAATTTACAACCCTTGTACCATTTTTTTTTTCACAACTGTGGGGGAATTTTGCCCTACATGAATAGAGCAAGAGGTAATTAGGTCGAGCATGGAGGGATATATGCAAACAGATGTAGAGAATGGTATGGATATGGGTGCTTTCCTCAAGTAGATGGTGAATGAGTTTGATGGTACTCTAGAGGGTAATAGTGATGCTAGAATGAGGTGTGGTTGGTTGAACTTTGTTGAGAAATAGATTGCTAAACATAGTACCCATATGGATCAAGTTGCCTATAAAGGTACTACTATCTTAGCGATGGCATTCCCCACAATTGTGGTTGGTTCCACTACTAGTATTGCTCATATGATTGTGGTGGAGCTTCACTTGGATAATAAGCTCGTTGTTATTGGTGGAACTACCTTGGGTTGCCTTGAGGATAAGGCAATCATCTAGGTGCTTTCCTTCATGCTAGTCAAGGATTTAGTGTGTACACCCCAAACTCTTGTAAATGTGATACCATAGGGCAACATTCCTTTAAATATTCATATTGAAAAATGTCATACACAACATCATCATTAGAGTCTATCTCCACAACTTCTTCTACTACAGAAGCTTTGCCTTTACCTCTTTGGTAGGCACATTCAACTTCTTTCCACCTCCTACAATTGTGATCACTATTCTACTCTTTGGATTCTTTAGAAATATTCATAGCAATTTAGAATTTTTCATCCAAAGAGTCTCATAATTTATCAACCTTTGCCAAAATATCGAAAACAAATTTTTGGATGGGCAAGGTTTTTCTATTCATCACTTCATCGAGTGGTGACTCCTCCTCGTCATAGAATCAAACCTTCCTTTTCCTGATGTAAGGGCCCCTATTCTTCTACACTTTTCCTTTTTTACAACTCACCTTCTTCTTTTGCTACCTACTCTATCAACCTTTGTATCTGATGAGCTCTTAATTTGGGATAGTTTTCCTTGGGCATAAACCCTAAGAGTTCTTTTGGTTTTTGCTTTGAGCCCATCTATGATGTGGCGAAGTTGTTTTCTCTAAGAATAATCATGGCCAAGGCATCGATGCATGAGAGAATAATATCTTCCCATGGTAGCATCCAAGGGTTCATGTATTCCCTATTTTTAACCTTGTATTTTCCTTCTTAGATTAGACACTCTAGAGTATGTCTAGTATTTTTCATTGAATAGCTCAAGCATTGTACTCCATTGATGGATAGATCTCAGCTCTAAGGACTAGTACTAGCTTTTAGCCTCTTTGATGAGTGTCCTATGAAATAGCTTCAATTTTTGCTAGTCATTCTCTATGTTTTGTAAGGCACAGGCATCGTGAAAGGCTTGTAGATGATTTTGTGGATCATAGTTATATCCCCCTCAAATCTTGGGATATTGTTCTTATCTAAGCACTTGATCCAACTATCTTTCACATGCCTAGTTAGGATCTTGATTACCTCTACAATGTTAAACATGCTTCAAGTCACTAGTAAAGGCTCATCATTAGTATTTTTTCGTTGTCACCAGTGATGCCCTCTATTACCACTTCAATTATTATGGGCATGGTGATCAGTATTATTGTTCTATTGTCCACCTCCATCACGATGGTTTCTTTTACAGTATTTTTTAGAATCAGAAAAAGAAAAAGAAGATTCCAATGAAGAGGGTGAAGAAGGAGGAGGATAGCCACCATCATGGTGTCTGCCAACTCCCCTTTAGTTGTCCTATCCATGTTGGTTAGGTTTTTTATCATCTTAATGCTTGTCTAAGTCCCTACCTTAACTACCATCTTTTCCTAAACCTATTTTGTTGATAATGAAATGTCGATTTAGGTTCACACCCCCATCATCAATAATGAGAGGTAGAGAATTTTCATGTTGAAAGCCTTCAGAGAAAGGGCCCTCATTATCATCTTGGTTTAGCAGGAATAAGGGATTGGTGAACCATTTCCCCTTCACAAACTCATGGTGCTTCTCCTAGTTTCAATCTCTTCTGCATTATGTGTTAGTGGGATAGTAGTGTCAAGTTTCATAACCATTCACAATGTATTCCTCTTGAAGATCTTAGATGCCTAACTTTGTAAGAGTTTGAAGTAGCATCACAAGCATAGATCAATCAAGAGGCATTACAATGTTTCCTTCCATACCATGCCATCGCAATTGTTTATCCTAGTGCAGGATGAAGGTGAAATCAGGCACATACTCATCTGGATGAGTATATACCACCTTGCACTATTGTGTGACTAGTGGTTTGACATCTTCATGCCTATGAGAAGAAGACATTTTGCAAAAACATAAAATATCAATGTGTTTTTGTAATTATATAATTTGATAATGATGTTGATCTTGGGGTTCATCCAATGATATTAATAATGTTCACTAATCCTAGATAACACACATTTCAACAGAAAGAGTCCCCGGCAACAGTGCTAATGATGAGTGGTGAAGGTACCCCTATGCCCAACCATATGAATCACGAAGCATTCATGCATGATCTAGTCAAATTCCATGGACTCTATGTCTTCCAACACACTAGTTGTCTAGGAGGTGAACCTCATCCTAATGTTCATTCGTTGTCTTCCCAATTACACTTGTGATGTACAAAAGTATGGTTAACTATAATTGAGGCATATAATTTTTATTATTTTATGTTTTATGTTTCTTGGCATTTAAATAAAGAGATGAAGTATTCTAACAACTAATCTAATTTAACTACTTAACTAGCCTCTAACTAATCCTAACATAAGTATCTAGTCCCACTTTCTATACATGTCTTAAACTCACATATCCACTACTGGGTTACCAAGCGCTATGCTATTGGATGCACTAAGAAATAATGCTACTAGGATTACGAAGTGAATACATGTTTATGCTCGAAGCAGTCGTACTTATGTGCTTAATCTATTTAGCTTAAATAATTAACTAATTTCTTAAATTCTAATTTAGCTTAATTAATTACATATTTAATGAAAACAACGAATGCATAAATAAATCATTAATTAATTCTAAGTGCTACAAGGTTTGATAAAAAAAGGCTCATCTTTATTACCATACATACTACTGTGGTTCAAGTACAACAATGCTCAAACAAAGATTTGTACATTTTCTGACTCTTGCTGTGGGCACTCAAAGAAATATTCTAACTTTCAAATGGACAAACTACAAGAGCTCTACTACTACTATGACTTTTATCTCCCATAAACATGACTATGAGCTCATATTTATAGTTTTTATTACAGGACTATGTCGATGGGGCCTCGTAGATGGGACAAAACCATGTAATCAGGGGCTTGTCAATGTGACACTTTGACACTCATTAAGAGTGGTATTAGGGATTTGAGGTAGAGGAAGTAGAACTAGTTAGGGAAATAGGTTGTTGAACATAATATCTATATAGGTATGGCTGGTAGTAAGGATAGTGCTAATTTGATGATGGCCTCTCCCACAACTGTGGGTTTTGCCACTATGGTTGATAATAGTTTTGAGGCTGATAAGAAGTTCCATTAGGATAGTACAGTTGGTTGTAGGACTGTCTATAATTACCTTGTAAGAAAGGTAATTTCCTAGGCATTTGCTTTTGTACGAACTTGGGATTCAAAGCAAAAGCCCAATACTCATGTATATGTAGCATAACTAGGTAATAACCCTTTAGATGATCATATAGGTAAATGTCACATCCATCATCTTCTTTTGTAGTTGAGTCTATAGCCTCTTCTTCTATAGCCATTTTTCCTTTTTACTGATAAGTATTCCTACTGGTGTCTTGGTTCTTTTTACTCTTCTTGTTTTAATCACTTGATTCTTTTCATGTTGCTCTCTCCTCTATAGTTTCTATGTAAGGTGCAACTTTATCATTCATTAACCCCGCATCTTATCTAGTCTTGCTTCAAGCTCATCAATATACTTTTATATTAGCAAGATTTTTTGTGAAATCACCTCATCAAGGACTACCTCTTTTTCCTTATCATAGATATGGACCCTTTTCTTTTGAAGAGTTTGGTCCTAGTTATTTTCCTCTACATTCTCTTGTTTACATAACTCTCCTTCTTCTTTTGCCACCTACCTAATTAGCCTTTGTATCTAATGGACTTTCAGTTTGTATAGCTGACCTTGGGCATAAATCCCAAGGGTCTCCCTTGTTTGATTATGAAGCCCATCTATGATGTGGAAAAGTTGCTCTATTTGAGAGAAATCATGGCCAAGACATCTATGTAGTAGTGAATAGTATCTATCCAAGGCCACATCCAAGGGTTCATGATTTTCTTGCTTCCACCCTTGGATTTTTTTTCTTAGATTCGACACTCTTGCATGGATTTGGTATTTTTCATTGAAAAGTTCCAGCATTGTGGACCACTGGTGGATGGAACTTGGTTCCAACAATCTATACCAACTTTTAGCTTCATTTATTAGTGTCCTAGGAAAGAGCTTAAGCTTTTTCCACTTATTTTTGATATTTTGCAAGGCATAGGTATCATGGAAGCTTGTAAGTGATGTTGTGAATCATAATTATAGCCTCTCCTAAATTTAGGAATGTTGTTCATGTCAAGCCATTTGATGCAGTTATCCCTTTGATGTCTTTGGGGTATTTGAACTACCTCCCTAATTTGTGTCAAGCCCCTAGTCGCTAATAAGGATTCACCTGTACTAATCACATTATGGTGATAATCTATATTTCTTTTCGTTTGATTGTGATGATCTTGTCTATGCTTATTTTGATGTCTTTGATTTTGCCCTTAGGTTTGATTTCTATCTTTATCCTAATCCCATAGTGGAGCTCTATCTCTATACCTATGTTCATCTTCATCAAAACTAGACATTGAAGAGGAAGTGGAAGATGAGGAACTATGAGAATCACCATGGCTCCTATAGTTCTCCCCATGGTCCCTTGATTTATCTTTTCTAGGTTTACAGGAGGTCCTAGGCCTTGAGGCCCTTCTTGATCTAGGACTTACTCCATCTCCTCTAGGATTATCTACCTTAGATGAACCTAGTCCTTGAGTGTAGTAAGGGTCTAAATGAGCATAGGAAACCCCTACTTGAGGTTGTTCACTCTAATTTTCTTCAATATAGATCCTATCATTTCTCCTATGAGTGCCTTTGTCATGTGATGCAGTCTTGGTCCTATGTGAAGAAGACATGATTTTACCTAATAATGTGTGTGACTTAAAATATTAATATTTTCTAAAAGATAGATCATTAATACCTTTATAGTGATTGTGTATAATATAACTAATTTAGATAACTAGCACCATCCTTGATAATGGTGCCAATGATGAGTGGTGGGGTACCCCTTATGTCCAACCATACAAATCACAAGTGTTCACGCATGATCTGGTCAATTCTATGGATGGGACTAGTTGTGGCATCTAGATCATTATGCCATGATCGTAGTTCACTATCTTTCCACTTGGACTAGTGGTGGCTTTGTCATGTATGGTTTAGTCCGAAGTCAGGCATATGATAATTGATGTTGTTTCAATTATATGCTACTCCTAACAATAATAAAGAAATCAATTATTTAACTAATTATTAATGGAAAGTAAAGTTTAAACTAGCCTATGTGTAATAAGTGTCCATTCCTAGCTTGTCGTACATGTCCTAAATCCATGTATCCACTACTAAGATTACCAAGCACTATGCTACTAGGTGAACCAAGCAATAACATTGTTGGGGTTACCAAGCGAATATGTAGTTACGCTCGAAACTAGTTGCACTCATTCCACCAATTCATTAATATGCATGGAAATATAAATATTAACTAAGTACATGAAAAGTAAATTGCATTAAAAGTAAATTTAATCTAAGTCAAAGTGCTGCAATGAATAAGAATCAATCTCGATCTTATTATCATTCATGGAATGAATCCAAGTACATTGGCACTCGAATAAAATGCCATATAATTGACTTAGATCCACACTATGGCCATTCATTGACTATTCTCTAAGACTACGAAATAAAATTTCAAGAGTTCAAGTCCTCTATTGAAAAAAGTATGCCCAAACTATGTGCCTAAGTGTTATGTTTATAGGCTGGTACACATCTCACAATATTGGATATTTGACATCGCTTCTTGGGCCCCAATATTGGGTATCCAATATTAGGGCTTCAATATTGGATATATCTGATATCAAAGCCAAGCAAAATACAGTTCATCACTAAACCAGAGTTGAAGTTCCTTAGCCACATCATTGAAGGAGGCAAGGTGAAACCAAACCTAAAGAAAGTGAAGTTCATTACCACTTAGCCTACTCCAAAAGATGTGCATAAGCTATGTCAATTTCTAGGCTTGGCAAGTTACTATAGAAAGTTTATTTGAGAATTCTCTAGTGTAATGATAACATTAACAAATTTATAAGAGAAAGATTGTCATTGGGATTGGAGTCCTAAGTGTCATAAGACATTTGACAAGATCAAAACAGTCCTCACAAGGTAGCTAGTATTGGCCCTTCTCAAGGCTATTTGAAGTTCACAAGGATACCTCAAATGAGGTGATTAGTGGGATGTTGTTGTAAGATAATTATGCCATGGCATTTAAATCAAAGAAGTTAAATTAGACAAAATAGCTATGGCTTGTGCATAAAAAGGATATATTTGTAGTTATGCATTGCCTTCAACATAGCACCACTACCTCCTTAGTGACCCCATGGTAGTGAAAATTGACAACACTGCCATGAGCTATCTTCTAAATTAGTCAAAGTTAAGGCTGAACTAAGCTCAGTGGTTGGGCCTATTATAAGATTTTGATCTCTAGTTTATCTATTAATCAAGCAAAGAGAATGTGGTTGAAGGTGCATTGAAGAGACGTTCATAAGTAAATTTGATGAAATTCATGGGATAGCCAAATAGCTCATGGGTGATGATTGACCATGAACTCTAGAAAAAGATAAACAACAGATTGCAACATGAGCAGCATGCCTAGGGGTTGTTGAAGCTAGTTTAGGATGGGGGTGACTCAAATTTTAGTGCAGTTAATGAACCACGTATATTCAAGTAGATGTAGGTTTATATTCCATATTAGTATTCTTTGCATTCCAAAATCATTAATGAATGCCATAGCACCCTCTAGGCTAGGCATTAAGGACACAAGCACATGGTGGCATTGGTGGAACAATAATTCTATTAGCTAAATTCTGGAATTAATTTTCTGTGGAGTTGTTCGGTGTGCCAATAGGACAAGATTTGAAATGAGAAACTAGGGGCCTACTTCACCCCTTGGAGATCTCAGAGTTGTCATGGGTGGCCATCTCCATGAATTTCATTATAGGACTTGCCACAGTACAAGAGTATTCTAGCATCCTTATGATTATGGATAAGTTCTCCAAGTATCTTATCTTCATTCCATGCTCTACTCTTTGCATGGCTAAGGATGTGGCATCCTTATTTTTCAACAACATTATGTGCTACTTTGGATTTCCATCAAGCATCATCTCTAATTGTAATTCCCGCTTCATAGGTAAATTTTAGCGATATTTTTTTTAATGTTAGGGACAAAGCTACAAATGTCCTTGGGGTACCAAATAGATGGTTAGACAAAGTAAGTCAACAAAGTTCTTGAGGAATATTTTTGGTGCTTCATTTAGTTTAATCAGATGAATTGGGTGACCTTGCTACCTATGACTCAATTCAATTATAACATTCAAAAATCCTTTGTCACATGATTATCTCTAGTGGAGTTGGCCTTAGTAAGGCATCCATTAGTCCCTTAGCTAGTGGAAACCTTCCATCAAGGTTTAAATCCTTTAATAGATGACTTTTTCAAGTTGTGGATGGATCACATCCAAGTTGCTCAATTATACTTGAAAAAGTGAATGCAACATATGTGAAAGCAAGCAAATAGTAAGAGAAGGTCATTGGAGTTTGCATTGATGAGTAGGCATTGTTGAAAGTGGATTATGTTAGGAAGGTGAGGCTAGAAAGGATTCTAGTCAAAAATTTCTCAAACATTATGATGGCCCTTTTAAGATCCTTGCTCAAGTTAATCTAGTTACCTATAAATTGCAACTACTGACATACCTAGAAAAATATCATCCAATCTTCCATATATCTATGCTCAAAACTTTTAATTTTAGGGAGATGGATCCCTCCACACTCAAGTTTAGGGGATCTTCAAACATAGAAGCAGTAAAAGAATGATGGATTCACTCCATCTTTAACATGCACACCATGGGATGCACTCTAGATCTCAAGGTTGAGTTCCTTGCAGACTAGTAGGATACATCCTTAGAGAAGGATACCTAGGAAGAACGACATACTCTCAAGAGTAAGTAGACATTTATTTTAAAATTTTATGCTAAAAACTAAATTGATTTACCCTTGTTGATGTACATGGGTGGCTAGCAAGAAGAAACCACCAGTTGATGGAAGTTATAATGTAGTCTTAAAAAATGAAAGTTTGACAGGCTAGAAGGCACCCAAGTAGATCTAACATGGACCACTTTTGAGAGGCAAAGAATTGATGTGTCTTCCCTTTCAGTTATGGAATTGGGTGATGCCACAATGAGGTTAGACCCCAATATCCCTATACATGCTAGTGAAAGGCTATCACTAAGCATGAGGAATGATTCTCCCATGGTATGAATAGCCTCTCCTTTGTTACAGAAGGATCAACTCTACTCTCTCATTTCACAACCATAGATAGAGGACTAGCTGGTAGGTCAAGCAAGTAGATTTCACTTTGGGTAGAAAAGTTCCATAGTTTGCATAGAAAAGGACAAAATATTTTTTTCCTAAACTCATTTGGGGGAAAAAAAAAAGCATCCAACATTAAACTATACAGCCAATACAAAACTTTCATACAACTTAAGTATGCCCATTGGAATAGAACCCATAACTTGGAGTTTCCAAATTGAAGCTACGACTATATATACCTCAAGTTGTATAAACAACACAATACCTTGATAAAAGTCAAAGAAAACTTAAAGTATATTAATATATTTGTTGGGATTTAACCTATGACTTACACAACCCAAAACTTTTTTAACAATATTTACCCTCAAGACACATAGTCAAATTAAAACTTTATAACTCAACATTGCCCATTAGAATTAAACTCGTAACTTGGAGCTATTTGGTTTTGGAACCCTAAAATAATTGTAATAGAGGTACACCCTAAGATATATTGTCTAATTAAAACTTTATAACTTAGCATTGCCCACCAAAATCAAACTCATGATTTGTTGCTTTTAAATAAAGAGTCTTACCACGAGGCTAATATCTTATTGTTTAACTTGAAGCTATTTAACTATATGTACCATAGGACAAATAGTCAACATGATGAGTGTTGGAACTCGAAATAAGTGAAACATAGGTACACCCTAAGATATATGGTCCAATTAGAACTTTATATAACTTAACATTGTTCATCAGAATCAAACTCATGACTTGGAGCTTCCAGATCAAGTGTCTTACCACTAGGTTAATACCTCATTGTTATAGAACCTAGTATAATTGAAACATAGGTATGCCTCAAGATATATAGTTCATTTTGAACTTTATAATTCTGCATTGCCCACCAGAATTGAACCCATGACTTGGAGCTTCCAAATAAGAGTCTTACCATTAGACTAATACCTCAGTGACTAGATAATACTTGTAAGATAATGAGATAATCCAATTGAAAACTCTAAGTCATGGGTTTGATTCTAGTGGGCAATGCTAACTTATAAAGTTCTAATTGAACTATATATGTTGGGGTGTACCTATATTATAATTATTTCGAGTTCCAACACTCTTTGATAATCCAATTAATGTGCTAATAAGAGGTGGCTCAACCAATAAGAGGGTGGGGGAGGTGTGTAGCAGTAGGCTAACATCTCATTATTTCAACCAATAAGAGGTAGCTCAAGTGGTTAGCTGATTATCTTACAAGGATTTGTAGAGAGTTACTAATTCCTATAATGTATCATGTTAGCTATGTCTTTGAGTATACCTATAATTAAATTCTTTTGGTCCCCAACATCAATTTACTTGAACTTGTTGCATATTTTTCAACAACATAAATAATTAATTTTAAGATTTATTGGTCTATGCTTCAAGGTCAACATCTTACCTCTTTGCTATCAACAAGGAAACAAAATCTTAAAAGTTAAAAAATGCAAGTCATAGATGACTAAAATAGTTAGCTTATTGTCTTATATTGTCAACAATTGTAGCTTTCTACTTAACATATCACTAGCTTAGATATAGATATATATATATATATATCAATTGGTTGAGATGATTTTAAATAAGATGATTTTAACCAAGCCTCGCTATTGAACAAGGTAACAAGATATCTAAAAACGGAATCACTCATCCATCATCTATTTCTCTACCCTTTCCCAATTTAGTTTTATCTTCTCGATCAAGTTTGTTCTGTCTTTGTTTGTTCATTGCATTTTTAGATATCTTGTTGGGCTTGGTTAAAATCATCTCGATATATATATACACACACACACAAATGTTTTTGTTTCATTTGAAAACTAATGTTCTGATGTGGCAATGTTGACAAACTTCACCTACCTCCCACCACCATCGCACCAGATGTGTGGCCTCTGGGCTAAAATTATATTATATTCTTATATAATTATTTTAAATATCATGGTAGCTATATATCTTAAATGTATTTAAAATTACTCATTTGAGTTGCCGTG